>VCCN01000006.1:74221-86339 GCA_006491835.1 Architeuthis dux
TTAAATATTGATATTCTCGGATGTGACCATCTTTTCACTTGAAAGAGACAAACATTTCTTTATTCATTTAAGGGTCGAAATTTAGTTAAATGTTTATGGGTGCGTGTATATGTATAAGTCTATTGTCAAAAGTGTCTTACTGGAACAGCCTAAGTGAAAAGATTGTCATATCAATATTTTTAAAAAAATAATCTTTATTCTGACATACCAAATTTAACTACCATTTTTCTTATTAGCTTAAACCCAGCCCAAATACACTGAAGCTGGCTTAATGGCGCAATTAACTACTGTCAGAAAAGTATATTAAAATATTTTGCCACTCTTGCAGCGAGGACATTTTTTCTAACACCAGTGGAGGTCTGACTTTGTAGTTTACAGCTGTGTCCACTGGTTTTACTGCAGATAGATGAAGTCAGCATTTTCTTATCAGGGCATTATGAGCAATGAAGTCAGTATCCACTCTATGTATGTTGTTCCGGATTCTATAGACCTCTAGTAGGTCAGCATGTTTTCTTCTGTATTCAAGGGTCTCTAGATTAAATTGTTTTAATCTTTCAGTGTAGGATATATCTCTGAATGATTTTGGTGGCTCACCTCTGAACTCTTTCTATGGCATCTGAGTTATACTTCAGGTTAGGAGACCATATGCAGGAAGCAAACTCCAGATGGGGACGTACCAGAGACTTGTACAGCAGTAGGAAGTTCTCCTTATCGATGAATTTAAATGGTGTCTTATGTAGCCGAGTGTTTTATTTGCTGTATTCACTTTGTATATGTGCTGTGCAGCTAAGTGAGTTGTCTATATAAACACCAAGATCTTTCTCCACTGTAGTTTCCTTCAGTGTGTGTTGTGTTTCGTCATTAATCATGGTGTAGTTGTTTCTACCTAGGTGCATGACCTTGCATTTGTCGGGATGAAATTTTATCTGCATAGATTTGGCCCACTGTTGCAATGTGCTGAGGTCCTCCACAAATATCATCCTAATAACGTATATGAAATAACTGGGTATACACATTGCATTTTATATACGTGGATAATAAAGATTTACATTGCAGTGAGTTTGAAAAATAACATTGTTATAAGTATATGTAACCAAAACTGCTTATTATAACAGAGTTAATGTAAGTATATGTAACCCAAATTATGGGCAGATAACTAGTCTTATTTTTTACTAGCTGAATAATCCGTCTGTAGGGCAGGTATTCAGCTAGTCTTTATACATCCTAGGATGAATGTGATGTGTCGGTTGAAATATTTATAAACTGCATTGTTGTTTTTTCTCAATATTTTTGTGCTCATCTATGGAGCGAGATGTATTGCCAGCGCCCTGAAGATTTGTGGAGGGAAAAGAAGCCATGTCTATTGATGAGACTCCGGCCTTCTTGTGAGGAAGGTTTTTGGCACGCCGTCTTGGTGGGTTAGATTCCTCCATAGTACAGGTTTTCAAAGGTGTGTTGACTCCATTTTAAATACGATCGATGGTAGAGAAGAGAAACAGCAACGAATGATAAAAACGAAGAGACAATCCTTGAAAGAGACAAACATTTCTTTATTCATTTAAGGGTGGAAATTTAGTTAAATGTTTATGGGTGCGTGTATAAGTTTATTGTCAAAAGTGTCTTACTTACTGTTGGGTATCAAATTATTAGTTTGTTAGGTAAGTCTGGCTTCTGGCTCAAGGGTGGGGAAAAAGCCAACAAAATTTGGACACGTCTTTACAAGACAGCCAACTTGGAAGAAAAGAGGATTATTCAAATCTAGCGTTCTTCCTGCAATTCGATAACACTATGTCTGCATGCTACTAACATGATTACACAACATTAATTCTTTAGTTGTTTTTTTACAATTTGCTTGTTAACAACTGGATGAAATGTTTTTATTTAATTTTTGTTCTTTTTTTTTTTCTCTTTATAGAATAATTCAAGATGGTGGCTGGATGTGGTAACAATATGCTCAAGTATATCATGCTTTTCTTGAACCTCTTGATTTTTGTAAGTTCAATTTTATTTTTTTACTTTTTAATGTAAAATATTTAAAGCCTGTGCCAGGCTTGGTATTTTGCAAGACCACAATCGGGCAAATTTGGTACTTAATAAAGCTATTCAGTTCCAAAAATGAAAATTTGGTACTGAAGGAAAATTTATATACAGATAACGGAGCCGGGGGCCGTCCACTCGTAATTTGTGCAGAACTGAAGAGAAAACTGTGGGTGTAGGGTGAGGCTAGTCCAGCAGGAAGACTGAAATAAACATAAAACTTTTAAATCCTGACATCTCATCAGAAAGTTACATTTTGACAAAACTTAGATACATATGTTGCAAAGTCTCTTTAATTTGCGTGTGCTTGTTGGCAGCACTGCCTGGACCCCCCCCCCCAAACATTTTTGATCTGGCAACACTGCCTGGACCCACCTAAACATTTTTGATCTGGCTCCGCCACTGAACACTAATGTATAATACCACATAAATATACATGAACAATAGATTTCTTAAAAACATATGTATCTTAATCCATTGTTTTGGTACTGAATCTACTTAATTTGGTCTCAAGACCATACAAATTTGGGCTGATGATGGATTTTAAGTTATTTGATTATTTTTGTACTGAAACTACTTAATTTGGTCCGATGATGGATTTTAAGTTATTTGATTATTTTGGTACTGAAGCTACCAAGACAATAACAGTTTCTAATTGAGTGACTAACCAGACTTGATGTGAGTTCTTTTTTCTAAGGAATATAAATGTATCTTGTACTAATTGTCTTTTTTTTTCTTTTTTTTTTTTTATCCTCAAGCTAATGTCCCTGGTTGGTTTGATTGCAAGTTTAGTTTTCATCTTAAAACCAGATGTCTTAGATGCAGTATCGAGTAAGGCAGAAGATATTGAAAAATTCAAGGAGTCGTTATCAGGCGAGACAATAAAGGTTGGTCTTTACGTGATCCTGGCCACCAGTATTATCATACTTATCATCTCCTTCCTTGGCTGCTGTGGGGCATGGAAGGAAATCAAATTCCTCCTCGGACTGGTAAGTTGGATCAGAACATTTTCTTAATTTTTGGACTGCTGGATATTTTGGTTTAATGAGATTAGAAGAGTCAATTGTTTGTCATCATTTTTGTTCTTTTATGGAAAATAGCTGTGAAACATAAGTTAGGCAGTAGAAATAACAAATTGCAGGGAGCAGCAATATGTTAACTTTAAAAAATAATCTTGTCCTTTTTCGTATCTCAAAACATTATGAAAATTATTAAAGAACTATTCTTTAGTCAATACAAACATCCGTAGTACATTTTACAAGGGAGTTAATCTTCAGTTTTGGCATCCAAAGGTTATCCCCCTTGATAAATTAATTTACTACATCGAAAGAAACCTCAACCTGTTAATCTACGGCAGTGAGTAAACAGCGTTGATTCTGAAATAAAGAATACGCTTGCGGTGAGACTCAACCTAGCCTCCCTCTGGAGATGAGAGTTTAACGCCCTACTGCTCTTACCAACTGAACTACAGAATAGTCAGCTAGCGGAAGTCCAAATCAAATCTTTAAACTTTCCTTCTATACTGATCACTCGCCACCATGTTTGTTTATGAAATGGTTGTATTAAGATGAAGGTAAATAGTAGTCAAAGATTATTAACAATGATTTGTAATACTTCATCTAAAGATAGATCATAAAACATTTTTGGGAAATCTTTGGTTTGACATAAACATATGGCAGCATACAAAGGCTCCAGAAAGTGTTTTTTTTTTTTTTTTTTTTTTTTTTTTTTTTCATTAAAAAGTATAATTAAACAACCAGAAATTAGTGCAATAATGAAATTAAATGCTATAATGTCGTCTTATATTTAGTGCCTTTGTTTGCTTTGTTGTTCTTTCTGTTCTAACTGTGATTAGCCTGAACGCATTTGGTTCATAACTGTATTTAGCATGTTAAGAAAAGAGCTGGAACAAAGACATGTGTTGCTTGAGGCTATTGCCTGTGAAGAAGTGAGCCTTCCCCGTCCGCGTTTCTGGGACCAGAAACGGAATGGGGGCTACTGGGAGCTTGCTTCGGCGTGTTTATTGATTTAACATACATATATATACATACATAAACATTACACCATTCACCTTTTCTTTTTTTTTTTTTTAAATTTAAAATTGAAGTGAAGTAAATTTAAAATTTCTTTCTGTTCTTTTGTATTGTTTTTGTTTCGCTTTAGCTTACTGTAAGTGTTCGTTCGTTTGTACTGTTTTTTTGTTGTTTAATGTTGCTTTATCAGGTAGGCAGTCTTAGTGTTATCTTGTTTTAATTTTTGTATTTAGATTTGTTTTTTGTGATATCATTAGCTTTGTATTTTTTTGAAAGGAAATGGTTTGTTGATTTATGTTTAGTGAGTGTGTTTGATGGAAATGAATTGAAATTTTTGACGTCACCCGGATGAAACTTCAAGCACCACGTGTTCCGAAGTGAATTTGGGTCACTGCGGATCCTTTTGTCAACATTTTTATTTGTAAAAGTGTGTGTGTGTGTGTGTGATCATCGTACATTTTTTTTTTTCTTTTTTTTTTCCCCCTCATGACCAGTATTACCACCATAGGTTTATGTACGTCAAACCAAAGATTACCCATTTTTGTTCATCAGTATTAAGATGGTGAAAAGTAGTTGTAACTTTCTTGTGTTTAGTGCCTCTGTTCACTTTGCTAGCGGTGTGAGATTAGAATGAGTTTGATTCACAACCATGTTTTAAGCGTGTTAAAAAAAGAAGACAGAACAAGATAACATGTGTGCCAGGGCTGTTCGCCTGGTAAGAACTGAGCCTTCGCCATTTTCCACTTCCGGTCCACGTTTTCTGGGACCGGAAACAGAATGGATGCTGCTGGGGTCTTGCTTCGGCATGTTTATTGGTTTAACATATACATTCATTACTTATTGATTTAACATACATGTAGTCAAAAATAACACCATTTTTGATTCTTCAGTATGCAGCAGTCATGATCATCATCCTCATTGCTGAAATTGCGGCTTTTGTAGTAGCGATTGTCTTCAAAAGTAAAGTAAGTAATTTTTCTTTTTCATTTTCTGTGTGTATACTGCAGGGTTACCAGATATTTCCGATTTTGGACATCATGTCCGTTTTTGCCCTGTATGTCCAATTTTTAAGAGTCAGATTGGATAATTTTGGAGGTCTAAGGCCCCACTTAGCATTGCCAACTTTGATATTCTATATCTAAATTTAGATTTCTTTTGTTGCATTTGGATATAAAAAATTGTTTTTAGATATCAGATATCTGTTCTAGTCACTTTTAGCTATTCATTTTCATTATTGTGATGATGATCTAGCTACTTTTAGCTATTACTAGCTACTTTTAGCTATTACTAGCTACTTTTAGCTATTACTAGCTACTTTTAGCCATCAATTGTTTTTTTTCTGTCTGCATTTGACCGATTTGGACCAGGGTTGACCAAGTTTGTTCGATTTTTGGAACACTCCTGTCTGAATTTGAGAAAACTAATCTGGCAACTCTGGTATACTGTGAAGTGCAGTTAAAACATCATAAATCAGCAAAACAGCATACAAGCGATACAAAGCCACAAATTAAAATAGAGAAACAAATGCGTTTCAAACAGCAATAATCCAAAATATATGATGTACATAGCGTTTGAATACAAGCGAAATAAACACAAATAGCTTGAATCAACAAATTGATAAGGAAACAAATAGCTTCAGCATGAAGCTTACAGGTGTGGCTATATCATAGTTTACAATGAATCGAATTTTAAGCATAAACTGTAAGAATGGACCATACTAAATGTCTCTGGTTGCTTTCCTTGACCGCGCTGTCATTCGTTGCGGCAGAAACAATGGCCCGAATTCATTAGGGAAACTCTAAGGGGACCTGTTTCTTAATATAAAGGGACCCCATGTTGAGCCATGAGCCTGGAGATTATAATCTGTAAGTGGCAATTTAAAATCCATTAGCAAGATATCTAAAATTCTGATTTCTGCTTAAATCTAGTTGGCTGGACATTCATGATTTGTCACCCTAGCTAGCATCCGCTACATCATTAACATACCAACTTTTTCTTGGACAATCTAATCTTTTCTTCCCCTTTTTGATGTTAACACAATGTTTCAGCAGATTCATTCTATGGCCTTGTTTTTGCACCACCGGAGAAAGAGACCGATAAAAGATCTCTTTCCTTACGGATATTACATATTACACCTGAAGAAGGTCGTAGAATTATTTGGTTGAAAGATAAGAGGTTGGATTGTCCAAAAGTTGGTACTGAAATATCATCCAAAATACTTGCATGTACACTCAAACCATTTGTTTTGCTCTCTGGCTCTCCTCATGGTGTGTGAGAGAGAGGTATATAGTATATTAGTTTTGGTCAATATTGCTTAATAGTGTTAAGAGATTTGCTCATCATATTTTTGCAATCGAGAGGTATGTTCACATATACCCCTGTACTGAAAATTGCTCAAGACTGGCAGGAGGTTTTATGAAGTTAGGTATATAGACAATATATTCGGCCAATAAAAAAATCCTTATGCCAATTTGTGTACAAGAGTAAGTTGACCACAGTATGAACATAGGATAGGATAGGTGGCACTGACCCCTCTTAACCTCTAAAGGTTAATTCAGGGTCGGGTCAATTTAGGCATTTTCAAACCTAAGGGAGATGGCGACACTTTACCGGCTGCAAAAGTGCGAATATCGGTAACTTGGCCCCAGGATGAACATAGGATGGGTAGCACTGAACTCTAAAGGTCAATTCAAGATTAGGTTATCTGCAAAAAAAGTTAATTTTGTCATTTTTGACCTGGAGGGTTGCGATCCCTACTTTGAGAAGCTCTGTTAGAATTTACTACATGACCTTTCTGTATTGATTATTTCTCCCCCTGGGCAACACTGGGTACCCTAGCTAGTACATAATAAATCTTGAAATAACGGGCTATCAATTGATGAAAACCTCATGTTTCTATCTTCATTAGTTTCCTAGTTTCTGATTTATTAAGCTTCAAAAAGCATGACAATCGGGCCGGGTCGTTTAAAAAAAAAAAACATTTTTGAATGGTGAAAACTGCATGCTTCTATCTAAAATATTAACTGAGATATCGGGCATTTCTGTGAACAGTACATTTGATAACAGCGATCTCGCCTACGGCTCCACAGGTTGATTTTGGCTAACATTATTTGTATATCAGCTAACCTTTGATGAGTCCCTGTGCAAAATTTGGTGCTTGTATCACAAAGTGAACGATTCGGCCCAAATTTGCAATTAGCTGCCCCACTAATAATGGGAAATTAGATCTTTTGTTCAGAAAATATAGTTATGGGCGTGTCTGCTGGGAAGGGGACAGGGCATTAACTTATTCAGTGATCACCCCCCCCCCTTTTTTTCCAATTTTTTAATTGATCACCACCAACATGGCATTTGATGGTTTCTATTGACTGACTTACCAGACCTGTTTATTTATTCTTCCCCCATTTCAGGTGAAAGGCGTAGTGAAGAAAACATTGCAGGACCTCCACGCTAACCATACAGATGTGTTTACATATGTGGAGAAGGAAGTAAGTAGAAAAAGAATACTCCGTTAAAAACTGCAACGTTGTTTACACACTTTTTGATAGCATTTGGCAACATTTGTTTCTGTAATAAAACTGTTTATCAATTGATTAAAAAAAAAATAATGTGAAGCTGTTGAGATTAAAACGAAGACTCTCTGGAAATGGACACTGACTGGTTTTGTCGAGCCTTGCTATGTTTTCATTTGTATCCAAGAAGTGTGTATCTATTTATGTTCCCCATAAGTTATAGGTCATAACTCTAGGCTTGCAAATGTTTCAGAAAATTGAGAATTGATTTAAAAAAAGAATTGACATAGTGTGGCATAAAAAAGAAAAAAATATATTCCACTTTCTTTGCCCACTCTCTCCTTCCTTTCTTATGAACACTATAAACCTTTTCAAGTTTGGTTTCAAAGAAAAAGGTTTTTCAATTCACAGACAGCACAAGTGACATATATGGATACATATTGCATTTTGTATACGTGGATAATAGAGATTTGCATTGCGGTGAGCTTGGGGAATAGCGTTCTGTCGACCACAAAGGGATTTTTTTGCTTTTATTACTTATTTGTTTATTCTGTAAATTCAACATGTTTACTACCTCATCAGAACATAAAGTTCTACCTTTTACATTATTATAGATAAGTGGCATCCCTTAGCGCGACAAACACATTGCGGATGTCGTTCCCATCAGGTACCCCAAACTTTGTGTCATGGAAAAATCCATCCCTTTTCAATTTGCCAAAATTTGGGGTGACTGATGGGGAACAAGATCTCACATTGCTAATTATGTGTGGATAATTAAACTGACACTGGTTTGTTCATATTCAGGGCTAGGCGCTAGGGTTCCTGGTGCCCTGGGCAAGCTGAATATCGGCGTGCTTTAAAGCCTGACTGAGCTAGTCGTCGATCCTGAGAATTTCCTTCAACAATTGTTTCTCTTAGTTAAATACTTTTAGTTGTTGTGAAACTGTCAGATATTCCTGAAAAATCTGACTTCACATCAGGGAAATTTCTTATTTCGACTGATTTTATTCTGTTTAATTTATTCATTTTCTCATTTGAATTTGGCAAGTCCAATTTCAGACACGTGACCGGTGCCCTGGGTGGCTGCCTGCAATTTAAAGGAGAAATACTCTTCTATTCCCAGACATGGGTTAAATAGCAAGGTAGACTAGGCTCTGTGGCCATGATTGGCAATTGGTCTAGGAGATGGACAACTCTGATTCCAAACCAGAGAGTGGGGGCCCCCTTAAAGGTTGCATCCCTTAAATTTACAGTCAGCTCATTGGCTGATACACTTAGAGAATACAGCTGAACGTATCGGCCAATCAGCTGACTGTAAATTCGAAGGACACAACTGATAAGTCTCTTTTAAAGAGTTATTTCTCCTATTTTATGTTGCATTATTTTTTACAAACACCTTGTAGACAATTATTTCTTCTCTGAAATCTGTATATGGTAACAAGCTTCACTAACTCAGCACGCAGTGTTTAAAATTATAACTTTGATTAATTGCCTGCAATTGCAACTTGAAATGAGTTTTTCTTTTCTTATAGCTGGACTGTTGTGGTGTTAATGATAACGATCATTGCGTGAATTCAACCACTTCCCTAATCTCCACTACTTCAGTAAGTTTTGTTAATTTATCACTTATATCAATGGTTCCCAAACTATTTGGAATCCTGGCACCCTTGGTGTATAAGGAACTTTTCACAGACAGAAAAGACTGAACAATTACATTTGTTCAAATGGTTCTTCAGACAATTGAACTCCTTGTTATTTTTGTTGTAAACACGTTCGACTGATCCATTCTTCAGCCTTCTTTAGGTGTAAAATCCGAGTGTGATGGGTTAAACAGAAGTTATGTTTAAAGGGATAACCCTTATAACGCAGGGCCCGGGTGTTTCTGTGTCTTTGTCTTGTCAGGTTTAGGTTTGTTAAGATGTGGAAGCCACATCGGGTTGAAATCAGCACTTGTATGGCTAATGCATTTAGTAGATATTTTGATGTGAGCTGCCTCTTTGATTTTTCTCTGCTTCCAACATCGTTCTGTCAATAATCTGGCCTTCCTCCCAGAGAGGAAGATGGTCGCCGTTCTCTCTCCAGATGAGGTCGGCCGTAGCCAATTTTTCTATCTCACCCCTGACATTACATTTATGTTTGTGTGGTTGGTTTAGTTAGGTAAAAAAATAACGATTTAGTAGAGGCCACAAAGAATCTGACATTATTAACTCTTAACATCCTGTTGAAAATTCATGAAAAGTCCAAAGCCCAGTCCTGTAATGATTGAGCAGAAAATGGCTAAACATGGTTTGTTTATTCAAATGTCTATAGTGTCTTTATTTGTGGGCAGATTGTTGTGAAAATTGGCATTATTGCCAGAAAGACTCATGTGGCCTTGTGTGTTTTAGGATTTTTGACCATGTTTGTTTACATGCGGCATCATGCTCTTTAGGACTTCAAGAGTTAATGTGCCACTACTATGTACCTAGAATGTTCGTGTTCAACAAAGTCCAAGAACAATCCAGAATGTAAACTTTGTCTATTGAGTAAGCACCATCTAGTGGTGAAATGGTGAAGTTCAACAGTAGATGGACAGTGATTCGCAATGTGCCAATATGTAATGTGTTGCTTCCTATCATCATAGCAGTGCATCAATGCATAGAATTACGATTGGCTGATAACATTCAAATTTTTGAATATCCCCTGGCAGCTAACCATGGGGCCGCAGCACATACTTTGGGAATCACTAAATTGTAGGTTCTGTTAATATTTGCCATACACTAATGTTCAAGACTCTTTTTGGTCATTTGTCTTTGTATGTTGTTTACTTAAAACATTATACGATTTTCTATATTTTCATTGTTCAAGTTGACAATAAGTGTAATATAGGATTAAAATTAACCCTATAGGACATTATTTCAGCCTGTTACCTAGCAGAATCTTAAAATAGACACTTCAAAGAAGACAGTTGATATCTAGTGTATATATGAAAACATATCGGATTTCTCAACATTCTTTGCGTTTTTTGCTGTTTTTATCCAAAAATAGTCAAGATGTGTTTGAATCTTAACCATTTTTATAAATTTCTTTAGTCAGAATTGTATGGAAAAGTGTTCATTTGTCTCTGTATCTTTTTTACTTAAAAGGTTATTCGATTTTACAATTTCTGACATCTTTAATTTTCAATACACCCTACTGTTCAGCATTACAATTACATTATAAATAGTAAGGCATTATGGATTGAATACAACAAAGATTACTGGCAAATTCTTTTTTCCTATTTTTATCGAATATTGACTCATTGAAATCTTACCCAAAACTTAATCGTGACTTTTAACATCTTAATTTCGTCAAGGGAGGTAATAAAAATTAAAATAAAACTTAAAGGTTTCTTACAAAAACGAAAAGATTAAACATGGCACAATGTTTCACATCCTTGCTCGATGTTATTTTATTGGGACAAACAAAATTTAAACAAATTTTAAATCTATTGGAATGGAAAAAAATTTAAACAATTTATTGGAACGAATTTAAATCAATATCTATTGGAGCAAATAACCCTACTTAATGTAATTTGATTTTAATTTAATTCCAAGCAGAATTTGAAGATTACCTCCATTAGATACGTGGAAATTACTTCCCTTGACAGTTGGGAAATGATAAGAATTTAAGATGCTAAAAGTAATGACAACCCTCCTTAATCAATTTTACAGATTTTACATTTTCATGCACATCTTGTCAATATCCAACTTTTTTTTTCTCTTTCTCCAGCCGACTACTGGTTGCTATAATAAAATTGTTGGCCTCCTCCATAAGTTCTATACTCTCGTGTTGGTGATCAGCATTATCACGGTTCTCATTGAGGTAAGAAATTCTCTTTCTTGAATTATTACTTTTCTTTTTTTTTTTTTTTTTTTTTTTTTTTTTTTTTTTTTTTAATACAGTAATACTCCGCTTGGCGCTACCCCATTTGATGATCGCTGCCATTAAATCCGGCAATGGCGGTTACTAGAAAAGCACACTCATGTGTCCTCCATGGGGCAGTGTGTTCATGAGAAAGGGACCGGGTGCACAGTCCGGTGCCAGCTCAACAAGATGCTCTGTTAATTGGCGGCAGAGCATAGACTGAGACGGACTCAGAATAATCTTGTTGCTGCATACGGCACCTGGTATTCCCAGATGGTCACCCATCTGCGTAATAACCAGGCTTGATGTCGCTTAACTACTTTGATACAAGAACCAGTGTATCCAAAGCAATTTGACGGTTTAGCGCTGATTATAGTGCGCTTTGTCAAATATTTTTCATAAATTTATGAAATCAAAAATGATGGATAATTTTATATATGGATAATTTTCTTGTGTTTAGTGCCTCTGTTCACTTTGTTAGTCTTTCTGTTCTAGCTGTGTGAGATTAGAATGCGTTTGATTCATAACCATGTTTAAGTGTGTTAAGAAAAGAAGACGGAACAAGATAACACGTGTGCCGGGGCTGTTCCCCTGGTAAGAACTGAGCCTTCCGCATTTTCTGGGACCGGAAACGGAATGGGGGCTGCTGGG
>VCCN01000006.1:94867-111027 GCA_006491835.1 Architeuthis dux
TTTCTTACACTGTCCAACAACAGACTTTAAAGGGTGAGTATGATGTAGTTAAATATTTTTTCTTTAATTCTATTCACAAAAGAGTTCCATGTTTTTTATCCTTGTTATTGAGAAGTTCTGCAGCAGTAACAAGCAGTCTATGAATCTAAGAGTTGAACTTCAACTATACGTATCTGTTATCTTTTATTATACTAGCATATGGACCGGCACTAAGGAGCATAAAGTCATTTTATTAGGCAATTTACGCTTAATAATTCAATTTATTGTACTCGCAAGACTCTATTAAAAAAGAAAATAACCTTTCACCAAAGTCGCAAGACTCTATTTTTTTTAAAAACTGATTTTGGCATTAAATGACCCTCAAGGGTTGATATTGCCGCTAAACAAATCAATCAATCAATCAAATCAATTTTTTATTAAACACCCAATTCCTTCAGTCAAAAATAACCACACACACAATAACTGACCATTTAGAAACACAGCCCGAAAATGTCCACTGATACTCACAGTATAGAGACAATAACAAACATGGCACCTGAGAGATCCGAATGGATAGTAGGTTTAAATGGTTAAATTTGATCTTCTGTTGAGCTGTCAAGTTCCCATGGCCCAGACATTTAAGAACAGCTGGGAATTTACCAAGCTTCCCTAGGCAAAAAAGAGGATGTGAGTTCAAGTCTCACTGGGAGCTTACTCTTTATTTCCGATCCATGCTGTTAACTCCGTAGGTTGACGGCCTGACTTGAGTTGTGATAAAAAGCAACTAGAAAATTAAGATGAAGGAAAATAGTAGTTAAAATTATCAATGATGGCTTTAGATCTGACTAAAATTCTTCAGGTTTAAACTTAAGCCCAAACTATGAATGATCCAATCTCAATGGTCAGTAATCTTTTGAGCAAATTCTTCACATTCTCTTACTTAATAATTCACAACTCCAAAACTGTTAATAGTGTAAATAAATGTTAGGTCTTATCAATTCCATCTGATGGAAGAGTCCATTGTTTCAAACAGTGAGTAGGAGATATTTTTATCAGCAGAATTGTTACCTTTAAGCGGAAGAGTTCATTGTTACGGACAGAGAAACAAGCAGAAATAATCACTGTTTATTATATAGATAGCCATTTACTAATGTAGTTTAGTCTGGCACAAGGCCACATAAGTGAGGCACCTGTGAGTGACTGAACTTGCTACAATAGCTAATTGATTTGAGAGACTTGCTTGTTAACCATTGTGCTATGGTGGGCATTTACCGTATATTTTTTATAAGACAACCGTGAGTATAAGACAAGGTCAGCCAAGTAAATTGGACGACTCGAATATAATTCGAGCCCAAAACCATAATCAAGGCATTTGACGATTTGGCCTTAGCAAGAAAAAATAAAATAAAAACAAACTTACAAGTTGGTTCCATATTTACTGTTATTGTTGTGTTCAGTTGCATACGTCACCACTTTTAACGAGTTGGTATAGTAAGGGGTGTAAGGGGAAGACAGATTCCAGAGAAAAGCCCAAGTGATGTTCAATGTTGGACGAATGAACTGTAGCCATCATTGTAGTTACTATGTGTAGTGGATTGTGTTAGACAGACTTTCGTGCATAGATTACGCTAGGCAAGTTGACTGCTGTCTGGTCCTTCGGTTAAAATCACCTTCCTTTTATTTCTCAAGGTAGGCTCCAAAGCGAGCCGATTTTGTTTTTTTTATCTCCGCTTTCAATGGTCAATAATTCATTGATCTAGCCAATTTTCATTTTATTGTTTAAAGTTTAAATTGGTGGTTTTTATTTTCAGAGGGAATTATCGTTACTGAAACTGGGCACCTGTTTTTGCACAGAATTTGACTTCACTTCGATAGTTTTGTCCTTTCTTCATGACTGACTTGACTATGAGTTGAGTTGTGTTAATTTTAGCCAACTACTAACCTGAACTTATATTCAAAGATATATGGTAACTAAAAACAGAATGAAAATCAGTTCATATGTAGCTACGATGCAGGGGATGTAACTCAGTAGGTTTCAATTTTCAGACTATTGTCTCAATATACAAAGAAAATATCTGTCAATCAAAAAAGAAATTCCTGGATCCACCCCAAAATTTCATCAATTCTTCCTGAGCCCATGACCCACCTTTTCACAAAATGTCATTGAAATTAATTGAGAAATTTTGGGGATATTGTGTGGACAAACAGACAAACACGAGTGGATACATATACATATATGAAAAAGATGGAAGATATTCTTCCATCTTTTTCATATATGTATATGTTTATAGTGTGGATGTGAGGGAATCCGACAGAATGATGGGTATGGTTAGACAATGTGGAAAAGGAAAAAGAGTGAGAAAGCTTGTTACATCTCAAACATGTTTATTATCACGAGGATACATCTTAATGCATTTCGTCGGGGCTAGCGACGTCTTCAGAAGAAAGTTGAACATGGCAGAAGTCCTGCAAATATCCGTGTGGCCTGCATCTAGCGATCCTGGATGTGTGTGCTGTGTTTGCCACCCACCTCATGTGTGGTGGCTGAGACTATTTGGTGTGTGTTTATGCTACAGATTTCTGGTTCTCTGGGAGGGGTCAATGTGTGGTGGGGGGAGCTATGCTACAGGTCTCTGGTTTGTATGTGTGTATGGGAGTTACTTTTCTAGGAGGGGTCAATGTGTGGTGGGGGGGAGCTAGAGTGTTTTGATGATTTTAGGTGACTCTGAGCTTCAAAGCTGATGCTGGCTGATCTGGGAGATTGTCTGTGTGGATAACATTTGATTTATTGTACTTTGGTATCTTTGAGAGGTGAGTGTGTGGTAGGAAATTGTGTGTTTCTATGTGTGTGTAGTGGGGAGCTGTGTGTTTGTGTATGTCTGTGTGTGTGTGTTTGTGTTTGTGTATGTCTATGTGTCTGTGTGTGTGTGGCCTGGCCTGGCCTGGCCTGGCCTGGCCTGGCCTATGTTCTATCCGATGCCTTGTGTGTGTATGTGATTGTCTGTGACTGTGATTTTGTTTTGTGTGAGTATGATTTTAATTAGGGGTTTTGCAATTTGAAAATGACCAGGCCTCTGATGAATTGTCTTGCATTCGGCTATAAGCGCCGCCTCGATGCATCGTCGTTTCCTGGGGTTGTGCATATGTTTTATGATGTGGGTGTTGAGTAGGTTGAAATTGTGGTTGTGTGTGTATCTATGAGTGACTAGTGCGTTTAGGTGGTCACAATTTCATCAAAACGGTGCACATCGTAGCTATATGTCCACACAATATCTCCAAAAGTTCTCAATGAATTCCAATGTCATTTTCTGAAAGAGTAGGCTGTGGGCTCAGGAAGAATTGGTGAAATTCTGAGGCGGATCCAGGGATTTCTTTCCAATTGAGAGATAAATCCCTGGATCCGCCTCAGAATTTCAGAAAATGAGATTGGAATTCATTGAGAACTTTTGGAGATATTGTGTGGACATATATCTACGATGTGCACTGTTTTTAACATTGAATGGGCGAGTGTTTTCCTGTTTTTTCTGTTGTTGTTAAAAAGGGAGATAAGCGTTGATTTTAAGGCTAACATTTTACGGATGAATTCTAGGAATCAACGTGTGTGTGTATATAATTTTGTTAATTGATTTTTATGTCTGATCAAAATTGGTTTTCACTCGAGAACTTTCTTTCTGTATCTGATTACACATACAACTAGAAAGCACTCAGAGAGTGCATACCTCTGTCAATGCCATTGTCAGGGGGGAGTAATTGTGCATGGATCCGTCCTCAAATTTAATCAATTCTTCCACAAAATATCATTGAAATTCATCAAGAGCTTTTGGAGATATTGTGTGGACAGTCATGAACATATACATAAATCTTGAACAAAAATGGAAAAATATACGGATAGTCACCCTGGGTGCCAAGTGATATTGTTACGTTACATATTGGTACATTAGAAGGCGTTTTGTATGTGTCTAAGACAGTAGGACTTTCCAAATCAACTGGAAAAATGGAGAAATGAATAGATTAAACAGAATAAAAACAGTCAAAATAATTTCCCTGATGTGAAGTCAGAATTTTCAGGAATATCTGACAGTTAAATACTTTCTGTTGTCGTGAAACTAAAAGAAACAATTGGCAAAGGAAATTCTCATGACAGATGATAAGCTCAGTAGGGCTTTAAAGGGGACTGAAGTTTAGCTTTCCCAGGGCACAAGGAACCCTAGGGCTGGCCCTGCATACCAATTGATTCAAGTGATCAGTTTTTTCAATTTAACGCCTGGGTTTCCAGTAGGAAAAACCTAAAAACAACACAGCATGTTGCTTTTTAAACAGGGGACTAGTGCGGGTGTGGACATTTTAGATACATGCAGACCCCCCCGACCCCTGTTAAAAATGGCGCAGGCCACATGATGTTTAAAAAGTACAAATAAATAAGAGAATTCATAAAAGAAATAAAATCATAGCAAAAGGAAGATAATTCATGTAACCCGTTCTTCTGCAAAAATGGTGGAACATAAGGGTCCAGTTTAGCATTGTAAATAGAACCTGCTGCTAAAACCTTTAAAAAAGATTTTTTTTCTAAAAACCAATAAATTTCCAGATGGTTCAAAGGTCTTATAGATTGAGAGCCGCTAAAATTGAAAAGAAAAGATTTTCTTCTAGGATAACGGTGTTGCAAGCAAATCTTTACCCTAAAGAGAGAGTGTGTGTGAGAGAGAGACAGAGAGAGAATATGGAAAAGAAATTCAATTCAATTTGAAAGTCTCAATTCTCAGCCTACTATTTTCAAGTGTAGCCCAGCAGACATAGATGAGGGGTCAGCAAAATGTTTTTATGCCTTGCGAACCAAGATGAATAAAAAATGAAACAATGACCATACAAGACAATGGAAACAGCTTCTTTTTTTAATTACTGTTAAAAATGCAGTGGTTCTCAACACTTGGGGTCATTGGTTCATTTTAAGGGGGTGTTGAAGTGACTAAGGCCCTTAAGGGGCATTTGAACTTCTATAGGGGGGCATTATGGAGACTCCATAAATATCTATAATTCTGATTTACAAATAGCTGTTTAGTAGTATCTGCTTACAAACGAGAAGGAATTAGCATTAGACCATTATTAAATGCTAACTTTGCCAACCATTTCTTCTATACAAGTAAGTAACTGGCAAGTGGCAAATTATTTTGCTTAATATACTGTAGTGTTACTATTATTCTATGGGTAAACATTGCTGTTGTTTTTCAAACAAAGAATACTGTATGTATCTGAAGTCACTGAAAAATGGTTTTGAGAAGCGCTTTGAAGATTGGATTGATATGAATATTTTTGTATGGTTTATGAATCAATTCATTTGCAACATTGAACAACAAGAAATCGACTTGCAGGAAGAAATCATTGTGTTTACTCATATTTGAACTACCTTGACATGTAGCTGGGTGGGAGGGGGGCATTTGGCTGAAAAAGGTTGAGAAACACTGCTTTAATGTCTTTCATTATAGGAGTATATATCTACATAAACTTCTATATACCATCAATTAATGAGAACTATGAAATTCTCTTTTTTGGGACAAAATGTCAAATTGTGGTTTAAATTTTATGTATATCAACAGAACAGCAGGATGCATAGAGTTAAAACATTTAAAATGTCGATGAGATTCGAACACACCTCCCTTTTGCCTAGAGAAGCCTGGTAAATGCCCAACTGCTCTTAACTGCCTGAGCTACGAGAAATTAGGATGAAAGTAGTAAAAAATGATTAATAATGGTTCATCTGGTAAAAATGAAAATATAATAATAAAAAAACAGGAGGGGGGGAGAGAGGAGGAGAAATGATGAGGGGGAGGAAGAGGAGGAGAAATAGCAGGAGAGAAGGAGAAACATTAAGGAGGGAACAGAGGAGGAGAAATATGAACAAAAGAAGGAGAAGAAAGGAGAGGAGGAGAAAGATGGAGAGGAGAGGAAATATGAAGGGGTGGAGAATAATGGAGAGGAGAGAGAGAGGGAGAATAATCAAGGTGATGAGGAGAATAATGAAGGAGAGGAGGAGAGAGAGAAGGGAATAATGAAGGAGAGGAGGAAAAGAAGAATAATGAAAGAGACAAGGAGAGAGAGAAAGAGAATATTAAAGGAGGGGAGGAGAATGAGAAGGAGAATAATGAAGGAGATGAAAAGAGAGAGAGGGAGAATAATGAAGGAGATGAGGAGAGAAGGAGAATAATGAAGGAGAGGATGAGATGGAGAATAATGAAAGAGATGAGGAGGGAGAGAAGGAGAATAAGGAAGGAGATGAGGAGAGATGGTGAATAATAAAAGAGATGAGAAGAGAGAGAAGGAGAATAAGGAAGGAGATGAGGAGAGAGAGAAGTAGAATAATGAAGGAGAGGTGGAGAACGAGAGGGAGAATAATGAAGGAGATGAGGAGAGAAAAGGAGAATAATGAAGAAGACGAGGAGAGAGTGAAGGAAAATAAAGACAGAGATGAGGAGTGAGAGAAGGAGAATAATGAAGGAGAGGAGGAGAAAGAGAAGGAGAATAATGAAGGAGTGAAGGAGAGAGAAGGGGAGAATAATGAAGGAGGGGAGGAGAGAGAGGGGGAGAATAATGAAGGAGGAGAAAGAGGGGGAGAATAATGTAGGAGATGAGGAGAGAGAAGGAGAATAATGAAGGAGAGGATGAGAGATGGAGAATAATGAAAGAGAGGAGAGAGAGGAGAATAATGAAAGAGAGGAGGAGAGAGAGAAGGAGACTAGTGAAGTAGAGGAGGAGAAAGAGAGGGATAATAATGAAGGAGAGAGAAGGGGAGAATAATGAAGGAGAGGAGGAAGCGAGGGAGAATAATGAAGGAGATGAGGAGTGAGAGAAGGAGAATAATGAGGGAGATGAAGAGAGAGAGAAGGAGAATAATGAAGGCGAGGAGGAGAAAGAGAAGGAGAATAATGAAGGAGTGGAGGGGAAAGAGGGGGAGAATAATGAAAGAGAGGAGAGGGAGAATAATGAAGGAGAGGAGGAGAAAGAGAGTGGGAGAATAATGAAGGAGTGGAGGAGAGAGAGGGGGAGAATAATGAAGGAGAGGAGGAGAGAGAGGGGGAGAATAATGAAGGAGAGGAGGAGAAAGAGAGGGAGAATAATGAAGGAGAGGAGAGGAAAGAGAGGGAGGATAATGAAGGAGATGAGGAGCGGGAGAAGGAGAATAATGAAAGAGAGGAGGAGAGAGAGAAGGAGAATAGTGAAGGAGAGGAGGAGAAAGAGGGAGAATAATGAAGGAGAGGAGGAGAAAGAGGGAGAATAATGAAGGAGAGGAGGAGAAAGAGGTGGAGAATAATGAAGGAGAGGAGAAGAAGGAGAATAATGAAGGCGACAAGGAGAGATGGAGAGATGGAGAATAATCAAAGAGATGAGGAGAGAGAGAAAGATAATAAGGAAGGAGATGAGGAGATAGAGAAGGAGAATAATGAAGGAGAGGAGGAGAAAGAGAAGGAGAATAATGGAGAGGGGGAGAAAGAGAGGCAGAATAATGAAGGAGAGGAGTAGAATAATGAAGAAGATGAGGAGAGAGAGGAGAATAATGAAGGAGAGGAGAAAGAGAAGGAGAATAATGAAGAAGACGAGGAGAGAGAGGGGAGAATAATGAAGGAGAGGGGGAGAAAGAGAGGGAAAATAATGAAGGAGAGGAGGAGAAAGAGGGAGAATAATGAAGGAGATGAGTGAGAGAAGGAGAATAATGAAGGAGAGGAGAGGGAGAGGGGGAGAATAATGAAGGAGATGAGAAAGAAGGAGAATAATGAAGGAGATGATGAGAGAGAGAAGTAATATAATGAAGGAGAGGAGGAGAGAGATGGAGAATAATGAAGGAGAGGAGAGAGGGAGAATAATGAAAGAGGAGAAAGAGGGGGGAATAATGAAGGAGAGGATAAGAGATGGAGAATAATGAAAGAGAGGAGGAGAGAGAAGGAGAATAGTGAAGGAGAGTAGGAGAAAGAGAGGGAGAATAATGAAGGAGAGGAGGAGAAAGAGAGGGAGAATAATGAAGGAGAGGAGGAGAAAGAGAGGGGGGATAATGAAGGAGTGGGGGAGAAAGAGGGGGAGAATAATGAAAGAGAGGAGAGAGAGGGAGAATAATGAAAGAGAGGGGGAGAAAGAGAGGGAAAATAATGAAAGAGAGGAGGAAAAAGAGAGGGAGAATAATGAAGGAGATGAGTGAGAGAAGGAGAATAATGAAGGAGAGGAGAGGGAGAGGGAGAATAATGAAGGAGAGGAGGAGAAAGAGGGGGAGAATAATGAAGGAGATGAGAGAGAAGGAGAATAATGAAGGAGATGAGGAGAGAGAGAAGTAATATAATGAAGGAGAGGAGGAGAGAGAGATGGAGAATAATGAAGGAGAGGAGAGAGGGAGAATAATGAAAGAAGAGAAAGAGGGTGGGAATAATGTAGGAGATGAGGAAAGAGAAGGAGAATAATGAAAGAGAGGAGAGAGAGAAGGGGAATAATGAAAGAGAGGAGAGAGAGAAGGGGAATAATGAAAGAGAGGAGGAGAGAGAAGGAGAATAGTGAAGGAGAGGAGGAGAAAGAGAGGGGGAATAATGAAGGGGTGAAGGAGAGAGAAGGGGAGAATAATGAAGGAGAGGAGGAGAAAGAGAGGGAGAATAATGAAGGAGAGGAGGAGAAAGAGAGGGGAATAATGAAGGAGATGAGGAGAGAAGGAGAATAATGAAGGAGAGGATGAGAGATGAAGAACAATGAAAGGGATCTGGTGAGAGAGAAGGAGAATAAGGAAGGAGATGAGAGATGGTGAATAATAAAAGAGATGAGAAGAGAGGAGAAGGAGAATAAGGAAGGAGATGAGGAGAGAGAGAAGGAGAATAATGAAGGAGAGGTGGAGAACGAGAGGGAGAATAATGAAGGAGATGAGGAGAGAAAAGGAGAATAATGAAGAAGACGAGGAGGGAGAGAAAGAGAATAATGAAGGAGAGAAGGAGAGATGGAGAATAATGAAAGGGATCTGGTGAGAGAGAAGGAGAATAAGGAAGGAGATGAGGAGAGATGGTGAATAATAAAAGAGATGAGAAGAGAGAGAAGGAGAATAATGAAAGAGAGGAGGAGAGAGAGAAGGAGAATAGTGAAGGAGAGGAGGAGAAAGAGAGGGAGAATGAAGGAGTGAAGGAGAGAGAAGGGGAGAATAATGAAGGAGATGAGGAGAGAAGGAGAATAATGAAGGAGAGGATGAGAGATGAAGAATAATGAAAGAGATGAGGAGAGAGAGAGAAAGAGAATAATGAAGGAGAGATGGAGAAGAGATGGAGAATAATGAAAGAGATGAGGAGAGAGAGAAGGATAATAAGGAAGGAGATGAGAGAGAGAAGGAGAATAATGAAGGAGAGGAGAAAACGAAGGAGAATAATAAAGGAGGGGAGGAGAGAGAGAAGGAGAATAAAGACGGAGATGAGGAGAGTGAGAAGGAGAATAATGAAGGACAGGAGGAGAGAGAATAATGAAGGAGAGGGGGAGAAAGAAAGGCAGAAAAATGAAGGAGAGGAGGAAAATAATGAAGAAGATGAGGAGAGAGAAAAGGAGAATAATGAAGGAGAGGAGAAAGAGGAGAATAATGAAGAAGACGAGGAGAGAGAGAAGGAGAATAAAGACGGAGATGAGGAGAGAGAAGGAGAATAATGAAGGAGAGGGGGAGAATTATGAAGAAGACGAGAAGAGAGAGGGGGGGAATAATGGAGAGGGGGAGAGAGAATAATGAAGGAGAGGCGGAGAAAGAGAGGCAGAATAATGAAGAAGACGAGAAGAGAGAGGGGGAGAACAATGAAGGAGAGGGGGAGAAAGAGAGGGAAAATAATGAAGGAGAGGAGAGAGAGAGGGAGAATAATAAAGGAGAGGAGGAGAAAGAGGGGAGAATAATGAAGGAGATGAGAGAGAAGGAGAATAATGAAGGAGATGAGGAGAGAGAGAAGGAGAATAATGAAGGAGAGGAGGAGAGAGAGATGGAGAATAATGAAGGAGAGAGGGAGAATGATGAAGGAGATGAAGAGAGAGAGAGAAGGAGAATAATGAAGGAGATGAAGAGAGAGAGAGAGAAGGAGAATAATGGAGAGGAGGAGAGAGAGAAGGAGAATAATGAAGGAGAGGAGGAGAAAGAGCGGGAGAATAATGAAGGAGAGGAGGAGAAAGAGGAGGAGAATAATGAAGGAGTGAAGGGGAAAGAGAGGGAGAATAATGAAGGAGACGAGGAGAGAGAGAAGGAGAATAAGGAAAGAGAGGAGGAGAGAGGGGGAGAATAATGAAGGAGATGAAAAGAGAGAGAAGGACAACAATGAAAGAAAGGAGGAAAGAGTGAAGGAGAATAATGAAGGAGAGGAGGAGAAAGAGAGTGAGAATTATGATGGAGAGGAGGAGAAAGAGGGAGAATAATGAAGGAGATTAGGAGAGAGAGAGAGAGAAGAGAATAATGAAGGAGATGAAGAGAGAGAGAGAAGGAGAATAATGGAGATGAGGAGAGAGAGAAGGAGAATTATTAAGGAGAGGAGGAGAGAGAGGAGAATAATGAAGGAGAGGAGGAGAAAGAGCGGGAGAATAATGAAGGAGAGGAGGAGAAAGAGAGGGAGAATAATGACGGAGATGAGGAGAGAGAGGAGAATAAGGAAGGAGAGGAGAGAGAGGGGGAGAATAATGAAGGAGATGAAAAGAGAGAGAAGGACAATAATGAAAGAGAGGAGGAAAGAGAGAAGGAGAATAATGAAGGAGAGGAGGAGAAAGAGAGGGAGAATTATGATGGAGAGGAGGAGAAAGAGAGGGAGAATAATGAAGGAGATTAGGAGAGAGAGAGAGAGAGAGAGAGAGAGAAGAGAATAATGAAGGAGATGAAGAGAGAGAGAGAAGGAGAATAATGAAGGAGGGGAGGAGAGGCAGAAGGAGAATAATGAAGGAGATGAAGAGAGAGAAGGAGAATAATGAAGGTGGGGAGGAGAGAGAGAAGGAGAATAATGAAGGAGAGGAGAGAGAGAGGGGGAATTATGAAGGATAGGAGGAGAAAGAGGGGGAGAATAATGAAGGAGATGAGGAGAGAGAGAAGGAGAATAATGAAGGAGAGGAGGAGAAAGAGTAGGAGAATAATGAAGGAGAGGAGGAGAAAGAGGAGAATAGTGAAGGAGAAAGTGAGCGAGAATAATGAAGAAGACGAGGAGAGAGAGAAGGGGAATAATGAAGGAGAGGAGGAGAAAGAGAAGGAGAATAATGAAGGAGACAAGGAGAGAGAGAATGAGAATAATGAAGGAGAGGAGGAGAAAGAGAGGGAGAATAATGAAGGAGAGGAGGAGAGAGAGAAGGAGAATAATGGAGAGGAGGAGAGAGAGAAAGAGAATAATGAAAGAGAGGAGGAGAAGAAGGAGAATAATGAAGGAGAGAAGGAGAAAGAGAGACAGAATAATGAAGGAGAGGAGGAGAAAGAGAAGGAGAATCATGAAGGAGAGGAGGAGAGAGAGAAGGAGAATGAGAATAAGAAAGGAGAGGAGGAGAAAGATGGGGAGGAGAGGAAATTATGAAGGAGATTAGTAAGGAGAGGAGGGGGAGAAAGATGAAAGAGAGGCGGAACAAGAGGAGGAGGAACGAGAGGACGAGGAGGAGGAGGCTGAAAAGAGGAAGAGTTGGGTTTTTTTTACTGGCAAGAGAGAGAGAAGAAGAAGAAGAAGAGGAGGAGTTACTTCCCTTGTCGTCGTCGTCGTCGTCGTGCTCGTCACTGGCTAACATGGCCGACACAGAGCTACGACCAACGGACTATAACACAAATGACACGGCCAGCCATAATAACAATAATAAACAACAAACAGATCGTCAACCCGGGGGTAATAACAACAGAAGACCCACCGTCGTACCTTTTCCCATCAAAAGAACCAAACCAAAAGTAGAAATATGCGAAAACAGACCGGCCTTATTTCCCTCTGCTTGTAACATTTCTTCTTCGACTGCTACGTCCTCAGCTCCTTCTTCTTCTTCTTCATTGTCGACAACATCGACAATAAACACAGATTCATCAAATAATGGTCAGTAATTTGATAAATATTTTATATTTAAACATCTTTATGGTATTTACTTCGAGAAATTATTTTCCTAAAACCCGAAATTTTATATAAAAAGCCTAAGCACTAAGAGAAAGAGAAATTCACATCCGTAGTTTCGTACGACGGACGGAAAGTAATGGTTTAGTTTAGTATTTATAGTTACATTGTAAATAGAACCCTCTCCCTAAAACCTGAAAATAATTAATATAATGTAATATTAGTATTTGTATTATAATATTATTAATAATACCTTATTATAATAATAATTAATAATAATAAATACTTCTTACTTCCATCAATATTATTGATTCAATACCAATAATAGATATTTTTTATTTAGGGAAAATAATTCATAATACGACAAAGAGATATTCATCAAATAGTGGTCAGTAATTTGTTAAATATTTCATATTTAAACATCTTTATGGTATTTACTTTGAGAAATTATTTTCCCAAAACCCGAAATTGTATCTGAAAATTTAGGGAAAACAAACTATCAAAATATGTGTACGAAGAAAGTAACCAAAATACTTCAAAGCCGTATTTTTGTACTACGGACGGAAAAAAAGTTCAGTTTAGCATTATAGTTACATTGTAAATAGACGGGTCTATTTACAATGTAAAACCTGAAAATAATTAATTTAATGTAATAATAATATTACAAAATCAGGAATTATAAGATATTTAAAGACAATATTTATCAAATTTACTGACCATTATCTGATGAATTTGTCTCTATTGTGAATTAATAAATTCTTGTTTCCTATTATAATATTATTATTATTATTATTATTATAGGAAAAACAAAATTATTAATTCACAATAAAGACAGATTCATCAAATAATGGCCAGTAAATTTGATAAATATTATGTTTAAATATCTTATAATTCCTGATTTTGTGTAAATGAAAATGTTTGTTTAAATGGATGGCGAAAGAAAGAACACATATGTTTAGATGTCTTAAGATTTGATTTGTTTTACTTCAAGGCCTTAGTTTTGTACGACGGACTGAAAGTCAGGAACCCGTTCAGCATTACAGTTGCATTCTCTCAAAACGTTAAAATGTTTTGTTTTTTCTCAAAATTAACAATTTTTCCGGATGTAACGAATTTTTATTGATTGAAAAGCTCATGAAATTAGTAACATTTACCAAAAAAAAAATTTTTTAACGATGATAAATGGATGACTTACATTTTCGGTGATTTCAACCATTTCTTCTACGGAGGACCAATCGCGTAAAAAAAAATGTTCTAAAAAAAAAAAAACTACGTAATTACTACGCGATTGGTCTTTGTATTATTAAAAAAATCATTGCAAACAAGAATCTAGTTTCTAAAGAAAAACCCAGAAGAAAAAATAAAATTTACGCGATTGGTCTTTATATTATTAAAAAGATTTTTTTTAAATCTAAAGAAAAAAAAACAGTTTACGAAATTTGTCTTTGTATTATTAAAATTATTTTTTTTAAATATCTTTGCAAACAAATTTCTAAAGAAAAAAACATTTCTTTCGGGGTTGATCCTCCGTAGCAGAAATAGCCAATGGTTAAAATCACCAAAAATGTAACAGTCACCCGTTTCGAAACATAGCCCGATAAATAAGATTAATCTAAAAATGGTCAGTAATTTGTGAAATATTTTATGTTTACATATCATATTTAGTTTGTTTTACTCCATTGAAAATAGTTTTTCCAGAACACGAAATTTTATCCGAAAATATATTTAATAAAACTATCAGAATACACTAGAAGCGGAGTAAACGAAACACATCAAAGCCGTAGTTTCGTATGACGGACGGAAAGTAAGGGTACAATTTAGCTTTATAGTTACATTGTAAATAAAACCCTCCTGAAAAATTAAATAAATCTCAGTAAAATGATAATTATGCTTAGATATTTTATAAGACTTACTTTGTTTTACTTCCCAAAACACGAAATTGTATATTTAAAAAAAAAAAAAAAAAAAAAAAAAAAAAAACTGACAAGAGAAGTGACCGAAAACCTCAAGGCCCGCAGTTTTGTACGATGGACGAAAAGTAAGGGTTCAGTTTAGCATAATAGTCACATTATAAATACCGCCTCCCCCTTAAAACCTGAAAAAAATAATAGGTAATCCTTGCTTTGATGGGGCTAAAATACGGTTAGCTATAAAAATGGCTATTTCTCGCTAACTTTAGCAACATGACTGCGTGGCGACATATTGGTTAGGGTTAGTAGTGGGGTGTTGGTTTATGACTTTTTTTTTTTTTTAATTATAAAAGACGAAAATCTAAGGCAATTACGACTCTGACGCAAAAGCGGCGGCTATTTTGAAACTGAAAAGGTAACAATAGCCATAATGAATTCAATTTTATTTAAAATTGTAACAAAGAAGTCATTAATTAGTTTTTATCTTTATCTTCGTTAATATTATTATGTGAACGACAATGTTATTAGTAATAAGTTATTAATAATAACGTTGTTGTTTACGGGGTTGGGGTTGTCTTTCTTTTTTCTTTTTTTCATTACCTAATATAAATTAAATTACATTGTTTCTACTTTGACTGAAAATAAAATTGTTTTTTCGTTATGCAACGATTGTTTGTTTGCTTGTTTCACCTCATTTCTTTAAAAGTGCTTGGTTCAACCGGAAATAGCTATTTTTATTGATAAAGTTAACCGGAAGTAGCCATTTTATAGCTAACCGTATTTTAATCCCACTAAAGCAAGGAGAAAAGAAAATGAGCTGGTTGTAAAACGTGGAGAAAAATAAATCTTTAAGTAAAGAGAAAATGTGTGATTTATTATCGATTAGTTTCATGAAATTCGTGTGCTGATTGATTGGGGGGGGGGGGCAACGCCGGGTATGCCAGCTAGTATCAAATAAAATAACTGTATACTAAGACACCAGAACAAATTACCAATAAAAATTAAACATTTAGTTTTATTAAACATTGTAGATTTTTATTGGCTAAATTTTGGAAAAATAAGCCGGATCTATAAAAAAAATGGCTAATTTGGCCACCATATGTTTACAGTTTTTGTATTTTAAATAGCACGTCAATTAAAACATGTTTTTCATGTTTAGTTTTGCTTTGAAATTCTTTTTGCAGCATTTTTAAAGCAAAGAGAAAAAACAAATAATATTAGCAAAAAAAACAAAGTATAAGTTATGAGGATAGGCTAAAAAAGTGTTAGGGTTAACATCATTAGAAAATAGGAGAGATCGGGAGACTTAATAGAAATGTTCAAGATTATTCATGGTTTAGAAGTAGTAAACCCTAATGTAGTTTTTAATAGAAGGGGCTACAAGGGACTGAGAGACCACACATATACGATAGAAGTAGATTGAATATCAGAAAATTCTTTTTTAGCAATAGAGTGGAATAGATTACCGGAATATGTAGTGCTATCAATAGATGTAAATGATTTTAAGAAGAATTATGATGTTTATTACACCATCACAAAGGTTTAAGGCTATAGATATTGGGTAAATATGATTGTTATGATGTGTGCTTGTAGATACAAATTGGATACTTTTTTTTCACTTGAATAAAAATGTTCTTTTTAAATTAAACTTTAATTGCGATTTTCTTTGTTGTTTTGTTTATATTCAATTCAATTGTATTTATATTCAATTGTATTTAAATTTATAACCTTCCTTTCTCTTTTCTTTCTTTTTTTTCTTTGTTTTTTTCTTTGTTTTTTTCTTTCTTTCTTTCTTTCTTTTTTCCTTGCTTATTTTTTGTAGCTATTTAATTTTTTATTTTTTCCCAAACCAAAAATGTCAAAAATAAATAGCAATTAACGTAAAAGAGGAACAAGACTATAAAATGTTGAATTTAATTCTGGTAGAATCTGGAATGATTTCAGAGCTGTATAAAAGCAATTACTAATAAAAAGAAAATTCTTGTTATAATAGCAAAGAAGAGCTCAACAATTAAATGATAAAAACAGAAATTAAACCACTCATTTTTTTTATTTCCTGACCGGTCTCCCCTATTTTTATTACTGTGCTTGACTCAAAGAAACAACCAGATAACAAATTGGTTCAAAGCATGGTAATAAAAATAATACATTTTCCTGGCCTCTTAGTGTTGTAGATTTCTAAATGGCTGGTGGCCCTACACCAAACTGCAGACGTATAAGACCCCCCCCC
>VCCN01000006.1:116916-132912 GCA_006491835.1 Architeuthis dux
TTGTGATGTAAACATTTTGAAACAACATTGTGATGTAAACATCTTCATAACAAAACTCTAAGAATGCTTCTGTTTTCTTTCTTTTCTGGACTGGATGAAGAAAAGTTTTAAAAAACTTTGAGATTATTAATTTCGATCTCGGTCTTTTAATTTTAAACTTGTCAAAAAAGGTCCAGGCAAAGTTAAAGCCACGATCTTCCCTAAAACCACATCGTATTTGTTTATTTTTATCTGACGTTTCAGTGACGTAAGCCAGTGTCGAGGCAAAATGTGGCCGTTTCAATTCTGTCAATTTGGGGGTGCTTGATCCATACTACACCCAAGCTTATTCTTTATTTCCAATCCACGCTGTTTACTTCCTGCGTAGACAGCCTGTGTTAAGTTGTGATCACAAAACAACCCCTAAAAAGTTAGTATGACGGTAAGTAGTTGTCAAAAATCAAAACGCATACAATAATTACTAATGTGTTTTTGTTTTGTTTTCTGTCATGTTGAAGGAAAACGATGTGGAACTGACGCAATTTGAACTCTGATGTGGACTTTAGCAGCCTGATGACTTACCAATAGGCCAAGGGTACACTGATGACAGTGTTGAAATTTTAAGCATTAAGTATGTCAGTCAGATTATATACATTGGGGAAAGGGGATGTTATATTAAAGCAGCTAATGGCTTAAACAGGAAGAATTAAAAAAAAAAAAAATTTTTTAAATTGTCATTTTTGACTACACTAGTTGTTAATAATAATAATGTTTAAATTTTCTTAAAATCCTGATATGAATAATGTTTGCAATTCCAGACCCGAAACATGACTGGCTTTGTAATCCAAGCTTCCCAAGTGAGAACGCTGCGGCCACCCTCACCCTGTCGACTCCCATCAGTATCGATTCTAGTGAAGAAGACAGTAGCAGCAACTCGAGTGAAAATGAAGATGATGGTTTGGATGAAGAAGAGGATGGACCCTCGGAGAAGAAAGCCAAAATGGCCGCAGAGGATGGAGAACTTCAGAAGACGACAGGTAGGCCATTTGTTATATCATCGGTTTTACTGTGTCGGCTCTATTTTTATATAGGCATAATCCTCACTGTCCTAGTCTTGTATTTGGCTCCTGGTTTTTTCTGGTCACACAAGGTAATAAGATGGCCGTGCATGATAGGTGCCCAATGCACCATCTTTTTCAAAAGTTGATATTTTCGTGACTTTTAGAGCTACAATGCTGATTTCTTTCTTTCTTTTTTTTTTCCCCCTTTTCTTTATCCCCCTTTTCTTTTTCCCCCTTTTCTTTTCCTTTTCCCTTTTCGTTTTTCTTTGAAGCTTGCAACACTCTGCATTATTATTCATAGAGTTCAACTTTAAAATAAAATACTGAGCATTGTAGCCCTAAAAATAACAAAAATATCTACTTTTTAAAGATGGTACTTTGGGCACTTATCATGCGCGGCGATTCATATACTCAGGTTACTTGAACTGTATCTCGGTTCACTGATGTGTCTCTCACGAAACCGACAACTAGCATTTATCACACACTGTTTATAATGAATCTAGGACAAATCTTAAATTAAAAAAAAGTTAAATAACATTACTCACTATAAAAAGTTGAAAAAGATATAAAACATTCAACAACGAACATGAATTAACTTATTATTATTGTAAATTGCATTAGATTTACATATTTCAATTCTATTTCGTTTTAAATCCTGTCTAGATAGTCATTTTCACCTTTAAAAACAAAACACAGGCGAAATGTCCGTGTTTGAAATATTGGTGGCCGACTAGTCCAGGTCCAAACTGTCCGGGCCGACTTGTCCATGGCCGATTTGTGTGGTTACCGTTTATATGGCTTTTCGCCTGTTGCTTCCAGAACATGGCTGTCACAAAATGTGCTGCTCTCAAAGAAGAGACTTATGCTCAAAGCGAGACTTGGCACTCCACTGAATAAGTGGTGGTAGGAGGTGACCTCACAGTAATAGTGGGAGGACACAACACAATTTTTTCATCTCCCTTTTATTTGCTTTGTCAAATTTCTTTTCAATTTACACTTTACAATATTAATAGTTCAAATATTGCTCTGCCCTGCAGGGGGGTAAGTCCCCCCCCCCCTCTGCCACCGAAGTCACAAGACTCTAATTAAAAAAAAAAATAACCGTTTACCAAAGTTGCAAGACACTATTTTGGGGATTTTAAACTTATTCCGGCATTAATGACCCATCAAGGGTTGATATGACGCTAAACAAATCAATCATTGCTGTCGGTTATGTTTATTCCTGTCGACTCCTTCTGGAGCATAGGGCCACAGCACACATGATGCAGCTGCGGTTTCAGTAGCAAATAGGTTTTGTTTTCAGGGTGGATTTTCTAGCAACCTTCTCTTAGATGGACTGCCTTACAGAGCTAAAGGGCTCCAACTTCCCTGCTATTAATGCCTTCCCCAAGGGCATTAGTGCAAAGTGATCACAAACTAGCTCGGCCAGAATTTGAACTCTGTTTGCCAATTCCTTTTTCCATGCCATTAGTTAGGCTACTCCGCACCATCTATACAATTTTTTAAAAATGAATCTACTATAACAGTACTCTACATGTATTTGTATATTTATTTTTTGTCTGTAACCCACAAATCAGTTAAAGTTTTATTAACTGTAAAAATGAAATGAATTAGACAAATACATTTCAGTAGTCAATATACAGACTGTATATTGTATATCTGCAATTTCATGTATGCTATCATTTTCTTTTTTATGGCATGGGTACACTAGTATTATTATTAATACAAGCTGAATATCTGTGCATGATACATGGTATCTATGCCAATTTTGGTTCAGATCAGTTGAGTAGTTCCTGAGTTAGGAATTGTTGTTGTTGTAAGTATTTGAGATACAGAGAATACTTACAATTCAACGATGACATTTCCATGACATCGGAAGCATCCGAAGAATTACAAAACATGTTAACTGATCAGAATAGGGAAAGTAAGAAAGTAGGCTTAAAGATGAACAGATCAAAGACAACAGTAATGTTTAACGATAAAGTCCCTAAAAAGACCATAGAGGAAGAGGATCTAGAAGAGGTCGATGAATACATCTACCTAGGGCAGGTAATAAAGCTAGAGAAAGACCATGACTGCAAAATAAAGACTCATAACGATAGGTTGGAAAGCATTTGGTATGAATAGACATTCTGAAGAGCACCATGTCAGTGTGCTTAAAGCGTAAAGTATACAATGGCTGCATAATACCAGCCATGACTTACGAATGCGAAACATGGAAATTAACAAAATTAGTTGAAAACCAATTTAGAATAGCACAGAGAGCCATGGAAAGAGCAATGCTAGGGATACCTCTAAGAGATAGAAAAAGATCAACATGGATCAGTGGGGTGGTCACCTAGCAAGAAGAGATGACAATAGATGGGGGAAAAGACTAACCGATTGGTGTCCATGGGACAATAAACACAGTAGGAAAAGACCAGACACAAGATGGAGGGACGAGATAGAAAAGTTTGCCGGTAAGACATGGCAGAGGTTAGCACAAGATAGGAGATGAGAAAGGCCTTTGTCCAGCAGTGGACTTATAACGGCTGATGATGATAATAAGTATACATGGTATCTATGCCAAGTTTGGTTCAGATCGGTTGAGTAGTTCCTGAGTTATGAATTGTTGTAAGTATTTGGGATCCCCACATGTTACTTGGTATCCATGCCATGTTTGGTTAGAATATGTTCCATTATAATAAGTATATTAGCATATTATTTAACTTGTTTACGTCAGAAAATCCTATTGATTTGCTTATCAAAAACTTTTTTGTCTCAAGAAACCAAAGCCAAGCGGATGAATTCTTGTTTGTGCTCTTTTTGAGTGAATTGTTGAATGTGCTCTATTTTTTTTTCCTTCTTTTTTAGTTGATGGCAAAACACAGAAAGAAGATCATTTGAAAGATGACAACCATCTAACAAAGAAGAAACATAAATCAAAGAAACATAAGCATCACAAGAAACACAAAAAACATTCAAAGTCGACAGAAAACCGAGGAGATGCCGGTGCTGGAAAGTACGTCTTACCATTCTTTTCTCTCTCTATCTCCCATCTCTACTCAAGATGTTGTGGTAGACAGTCAGGGGCGTAGCTGAGGAGGGGCCATTTTGAATCGTAGTTCACCTACGGCATTTCTACTAACCTTATACAATAACAAATCTCACTAAATGTTGAAGGGGGCGCTCCTACCCTCAAATCTCTAGCTATGTCACTGCCTACTCAACAAGCTCACAGACCCCCAGGCTTTTGAACGATCTACCCATGGGCCACCAGTAATACCTTTGTGGACCCTTTAGTGCAGTATACAGGGGTGGTTAGTAAGTAGGTTTTAAAAAAACAGCATTTTTAGATCAAGAATAACATTATTTTTGAACAAAGGCAAAAATCTAGCCACTTTTATCCATTCAAAATGACCGGATGAAAAATTGTCAAATTCAAAATGGCTTGGTTGGAGGTGGTGGGTGATGCGTTAGTGCAAGGATTGCCAAAATAAATAATAAAGATATACAATTTGGTCTTATGTGTTTTTTTTTTTTAATATTATATGCTGAACATTCTTTATGTACCATGAGTGATTATAAATTAAAATCAGAACAATTACCATATTTACTTGACCCCCATTTTTGTAGCTAAAAATCAGTAATATATGTTATCCTATTTTTACTATATTTACTATAATGCTATCCCCCAATTCTGACCCTGATTTTTTTTTTTATATTACATTTCTCGCATTATACACGAATAAATACAGTAATGTATTAGAAAAGATTCCAAGTTTCTTTCTGTAATTAAAGGTGATGAGTCCAAAAGCATCTGATTAAGACACTTTTCAGTTGGTCAGTCAGGCCAATTACATTATACAACAGAAAGAGGAAGGAAGGGGGGGGAAGGTGTTTTTATTCTTAAATACAGACCTCCTCCTCCTCCTCCTCCTTCTTAATAAGGGAGGCAAAGTAAAGGGAAAGAGCAAGGCTGAGAAGTGGCAAGGGAGTAAAGAGAAAGAGCAAAGCTGGAGAGATTAGGAAGGGGGACACAAGGATAAGAAGAGGGTAGCTAAATTAGCCATTTTTTGGCAACATCTGGCTGATTTTCTTCCCAATTCAGCCGATAAAATTCTACATTTAATTTTTAATGTGTTTTTTAAGACGGTGGATGCATCTAAATTGAACTTATGGTCTTGTTTTTTTTTTCTTTAATCAGGACCCTGGTTGATTACATGAAGGAAATTCCTGGAAAGATATTCATTGAAGACATTGTTGGACTTAACCTTGAAGGTGCCTTTCGGATCGACTGCAAATCCGACTCCAACATCTGGACTTATGGATCTCTCTATAAACTCCACATTGCCAAATACACACGGTGCTGTAAGTTTTGTCTCGGACTCTCGGATGATAGCGCTCGGTGTTTATTGAATAACCAAGCCTCAAATGCAGAGGTGATGAAAAACATTCGCAAACGATATTTCAGTAAAGAGAATCTGAAATTGATCAACGTTGCCTCGGAGAATGTCAAAGCTGTGGGGTCAGGTGACCAGCAAGAAATCAGTAAGGATCTTCTCTGCAAAAATGTTTTACTGTTTCATAATGAGGGGGAGAAGAACACAGTAAAGAGTGACATTGACCCCCATTCAATCATGGACCAATCAACTGTGGCTTACCTTCAGGGTCACGCAATGAATTCCGGTTCTTCAGCCAATTACCCCGAAGAGACCAAAAATCCCCTGTTGGAGAAAGTGGCTTACTATAACAAGGAACTACGTGCTGACCCCCGCAACATTGCTCTGTGGTTAGAGTTTGTTTCATTCCAGGAGAATTTTCTCGAAAATTCCGGAGCCCCCGCACATAAAGACAACTTCTTGAGTCAGTCAGCCAAAAGTGTTCTCGAAAAGAAAGTCTCGATATTGGAAAAAGCCATTGAAGCTAATCCGGCCTCCATTGACTTGAAAGTAGCCCGACTAAAACTGTGCCAGGACTTGTGGGCGCCGCAGCGTGTTCTTGAGTCCTGGCAACGGATTGTGTCAGCAAACAGCGCTAATTCAAGTCTGTGGAAACATTACCTGTTGTACATGCAGGGTTCCCTGTCCCTGTTCAGCGTTTCCAAAGTGACTAAACTCTACCACAAGTGCTTTAAGTGCCTGCTTGAAATCAGAAATACCACCACATCTCAGACACAAGCGAATACTTCAGACAAAGATTTATTAGGTAAGTATAGCAACTTTAATTACGTATTCGTTTTTTTTTTTGTTTTTTTTTTAAAAAGATTTTTAAGGAATTACCCCACTTAAGTCGTAGTTATATGACCACACCCCACATAATATCACCAAAAGTTCATGTCTGTCCACAAGATATCACCAAAAGTTCTCAATGAATTTCCATGAAATTTTGTAGAAGGGTGGGCAATGGGCCATGGAAGAAGAGATTGAATCTTTGGGCGGATCCATTCACAATTACTCCCCCTGACAATGGCGTTGACAGAGGTATGTGCTGAATGCTTTTTAGTCGACATGTGTGGCACATGAACTGTAAAAATGAAATGAATTAGACAGAAATATATCAGTAGTCAATGAAGGAAACTTTTATCTCTGCATACTGATATACATACTCATCAGCCCTTTTTTTCCTTTCAACTGTTGCTGAAAAGATTCAGATCTCACAAAATTTAGTGATAAAATCACTTGATTGGCATGGCAGAAGCCACACAGACTTAATACCCGTACTGGAGACATTCACAGCTTAAAGTATGTGTTTGTGTATTTTTGAGAAATTTACATGCCACACGTAGGAGATAATTGCGGCACACAGTTTGAGAACCACTAGTGACACAATAAACGATTTCAATTAAATGACTTGTTGCCATTTTTGGCTTTTCATCTCTAATTCAAATATTAAAACGTTTGTTTTTTGTTTTTGTTTGTTCAGATGTGTTTGTCCAGTATTGCCATTTTTTGCTCCAAGCTGGATTCACAGAAAAGACTGTGGCCTCTTTCCAATCCCTTCTTGAATTCAATCTGTTTTTCCCTCCGTCATTGGAGAAAGCAAGTCATAGTGATTGCATTGCTGTCTTTGAAAGTTTCTGGGACAGCGGTGTTGGACGTTTTGGAGAGACTGGGGCCCATGGCTGGAAGTACTGGGTGGAAAAGAAACCAACCACCCTAGACACCTCTTGCACTTCAGGTCAGTATTTGCTTTCTTAAATGAGGGCTTCTTAAACTGGTGAATGAAATTATTTAGGGGTGAATGTAACTTGAGGGCTGAATGAAACCTGAAGGGTGGGTCACTAAATTCACTCAGATATTTATAGTTTTCCTATCCTTAAAAAGTATTTTTTAGTGGTGAACATACACAATGAGAGAACCTTGTTTCTAAGGATCTCATTCTAAGTTTGAAGACCGTTTTTGACTAACTTTACTTTATGTAAAAATTCTAATATTTTTGTCACTCCTATTGTTTGTTTTTGTATATTTTTAGGATGTTCTAAAATGAATCATTGACTTTGAGAGAGAAACATGTTTTGTTTCTTGTCTGATTAAAATCTGGTTCAATGTTTTTCAACAGAAGTTTTCGGGTCACTTGTCTGTGTCGGGACTTTGGGGGTCACTTGTCTGGACTTTGGGGGTCACTTGTCTGTGTCGGGACTTATGAAAATATAATTGATAAACTAATTTGTGTTCTTCTTCATGGGAAGAAAACTTGAACACTTAGTACATTAACCGGAGTGTTTGCTCTTTGAAATTACGTGAAAAACAAGGATTTGTACAAATTTGTTATGCTATTTTAAAAGCAGCAAATGACATTTGTGTAATTACTTTTTCAGTATTACCATGTGGAACACTTGTTAAACCTTCTCATAACCGTTAGCACTCTGTAGGTGACTTCATTCTCTTAGCAATTAAGTTTGTCCTGCCACTGCAGGCAACTTCGATCACCAAGCGATAGTGTGTTGTTTGAATTTCGGAATTATGTTGTCACATGAATTTCAGTCATACATGAACAGACACAAGTAACAGGCTTTCAAAGTAACTAAGTGCACAAAATCTTGGCACCCTTGAAAAAGACTGCATGGTCAAACGTTCTCTTAAAATTGATAAGATTTAAAAATTTTACATGAAGAATCTTACTATTTTGCCTTTTGTTGTTTTAATTTGTTTAGTTCAAGTCGACCAAATTGAAGAGGACATTATCTCGCAAAACAAACCCCAATGGGAAACCTGGTTAGAAATCGAGCATCTCCGTGAATCCGTGCACTGCTTGCCTTGGAGACCCGATACCAGTGCCGACGAGACGCTTGAAGACTGTGAAGACCTTGATCGTCTGGTGCTCTTCGATGACATCGCTCCAGTTTTATTCATATTCCACAACAAGAAACTCAATTTAATGCTGCTCATTCATTCACTCTATTTGCTCGGAGTGCAAAAGGATAAAGACCACGTCCTTCTCCTCAGTTTCCTTGACCAATGGTGCCTCTCCCCCCTGACGCTCGTGAACAACCCTCATTATAACACCTTGTTGACAGATATTGGTGCTACACCTCTCAGTGGAAGGATACCGACTCATGACTTGCTCAAGAAATTTATTGATGGCATTTTCCAACAAGCTCTACAGGTATATACTTACCATTTTATATATATACACTTGATTAAGCTTAGTTTGTTGTATAGCCGTCTTGTCCGCGTGAGGAAAATCCTGGAGAAAAAGGATGACTCAAAACTTGGTTTATAAAAATATGGTGAATCCACACTAGGACGAACAAACTATGGAGTTAACACAAAAATTAAAATTATTTTTTGAGTTGAATTATTTTTAAAAATTAATTCACTTCTGTTTTTTAATTTGATAACTTATAGTTCTTGGGTCCTCCAGTTTTGTAGACACAATTTCCATAGTCATTTATCAACTTCTTTTTTGTTGAATGAGTTAAAAAAACAAAAAATCTATGGAGTTAAAATGAGATATCAGAAAAATAAAAATTATTTTTCTAGTTTGCAGGTACAAACTCCAATTTATGCCCTCAGTTTCCATAGTCATTATGTAACTTGTTTCTGGCTGAATGAGTTTAAGAACAAACTATGGAGTTAACACAAAACAAAAGAAATTACAGACACAAAATATTTCTTTTGCTCGATAACAATCCAAAAACAATTTGAATTTCATAACTTTTCTTTTTTTCTCTGTTCCAGAAAATCAAAACTTGAGTCCTCAATTGTTGAGAAATGGATAATATCACTCATCGTGCAATAATCCGCTACCTTGGTATCAGGGGTTTATTAAGGAGATCCATGAGGACATGGTGCTGACACTAAAGAAGGATTCCCCTTTCTACAGCATGCTTAAAAAATGGGCAGCTGAATTGCATGATGGTCCATATTGTCCATTTTCTCAAAAATTGATGACTTTCAGTTTTCTGGAACAGAAAACATAAAAGTTCTGAACTTCAAATTTAGTTGGAACTATGTAACTCCTGTCCTTGTACCTTGGGCCACAAACAACCCTCCTATGTATGTTTTCAAAGCAATCAAATTGTGAAATATTTTCTACATAAGCTTTCTTCTAAATGACAGATCTTTTTCCAAATTGCAAAGAAACCATTTCTTTGTCCACTGATTAAAATGTTTTGTTTTGTTTCAGGTCTTTACTGGTGATGAAGCAATGGCCATCACATTGTTATGGATTCAACATCACTTGTCGCAGGTCCGCCAGTCGGGGGGTAACATTGATAAGGGTGCCAGCAAGGATGTCCGCAAGTTTGCCAAATCTCTGCTGAAAGAGGGCCAGAACCGAAACAATCTGATCCTGTGGAATGCCTTTGCTCGACTCGAGTGGGAGCTCGGCAAAGAAGAGGAGGCCCTGAATGTAGTCGAAACGGCATTGGTGATGCAAGCCGGAGACCTGCTGCACGTCAGTAACCCCTGGGAAGGAGCGGGAATCTGTGCCTTGTACCACACCTACATCGACATCCTTCTCGGGATGAAGATGAATGCGGTCACCTGGTGGACGAGTAACGAGAACCGGCTTCCCCAAAATATGGACAAAGCGCAGTGGGCCCTTATCCACTTGGCCGAGGGCACAAAGCTGAACAGCAAAAACTATACCCTGATGACCATCTCCCCTACAATGGTGCTAAAGACCCGCAAGAAACTGGGCGAGATCCAGGAACAAATATGGGACCAGTTCCGAAATTCCTCTCCTGAAAACTTGACGGCATTAAGTTATTTCCTGATTGAATTTGTTGAATGTTTTGCTTTGTTTGAATACTGCTTCAGCCGTTTGACGATTGCCCTGTCACTGCTGGAGTCTATCCAGGATCAATGCCGTAAGCAACTCCACAAAAACAAAGGAGAAGGAAGTCATAGGGAGGTATTGCCTTTCCTTGAAACTCCGGCAGGTAATTGCATTCTTTTTTCTTCTCACTCTTTAGATGCACTCATATTGCAAAATGGTCATTTATTCTTTTATTTACTTGTCATTCTTAGAAATCTTTTGATAATAGCTTTGGTTTCTATATAAATAAATAAATAAATAAACAGACCAGATTGCAAGTTAATTGTAGACACTGAGTTTAACCATTGTGTTGTCATGTCAATTTTAGTCATACATGAACAGACACACAAGTTACAGTCTTTCAAAGTTACTAAGTACATAAAATCTTGGCGCCCTTGAAAAATATTGCTAAATATTAAACTTTGTCTTAGAAACAGTTTGAAAGGAAAGTTCAGCCTAAAATGATTTCAAGCAACGAAAAAAAATCCTTGTTTACAATAAAATACTTTTCTTTCAGATTTATATAATTGTAACATTCAAACACAAAAAAGTCAAGTAAAATATTTGAAAACCGAGACAAACTTGTTTTTCTTGTTGCTTTCAATGTAAATCTGTTTGAAAGATTTTTATTTGTCTGCCATTAAATTTCAACCTTTAGCACTCTGTAGGTGACTTTGTTCGTCAAGCAAAAAGTTTGTCTTGCCTTGCGACTCCTATTGCCAAACAATAGTGTGTTTGAATTTCGTGGTTCTGTTGTCATGTCATTTTCAGTCATACTTGAACAGAAACACAAGTTACAGGCTTTCAAAGTTATTAAGTGCACAAAATCTTGGCATCCTTGAAAAAAAAAATGCAGCGTACTAGATGTTAAAATGTAATGTACATCAGGGAGAACTATTGCCACCCTGCTTTTTGTCTCTCTGCAACGTAACAACAGATCGTTTTTTCCAGTTTTGAATGTTGGGTAAAATTCCAGGTAGAATTTGTGGGTCGCAAATGTTTAATGGACATAAAAATTTAAATAGTCATAATTGTGTTATTTTTGCCTTACGATTTTTCTTTTTTTTTTTGTACTTGTGCTTTCAGAAAAGCAGATAATGATACACTGTGAGAAAGTGGCTGTCCAGTTGAGTTTGTATCACATGCAGCACCACCCACAGAGTCTTCGCTCCCTGAAACAGCTGCTGAAGAAGGCTTTGAAGCAATACCCTTCTGAGCCCTATTTCCTGAAAATCCTTATTCAGGCAGAACGAGGATCCTACCTGATGACCCATCTACGGAGATATTTCGATCATTACTTGCTCTCAACAACCGGCCTGGCTTCACCTGTGATATTTTTATTTGCTGTACAAAATGAATTGGAACACAAAACGAAAATGGAAGAACTGGCGCAAACAGGTTTTTATTCTTTTTGCACTAATCAAATCTTTTTCTTAGATTTATTTATATTAGATAAAATATTGTAAATCATTAATATTACTAATTTACCTATGACATGCTGTGAGCTTGGAGAATATATAGAGACACATTGCATTTTATGGACGTGGATAATAGAGATTTGCATTGCAGTGAGCTTGGGAATATATGGATAGGCATTGCATTTTATAGAAGTGGATAATAGAGATTTGCATTGCAGTGAGCTTGGGGAATAGCATTCTGTTGACCACATATTTCTATTATTTTTGTTTTTGTTACTTTTTATATTTTTTAATTTAAATTCAGCACCTGTTAAACGCACCAGCTGCTCTAACCATCTGAGCTACGAGAACTTGGGAGCAGATCAAATCTAACCCTTGAACCTATTCTCCATTCCATTCTCCCCAGCTCAGATGGTTAGAGCGGTTGGTGTCTTTAATCAGGCTCCCCTTGTGGCAAAAGGGATGCGAGTTTGAATATCACTGAGAGCTTATTCTGAATTTCTGATCTGTGCTGTTTATTTATTTTTTGCTTACTTTCAGTCACTTCTTACATCAAAGTGTTAGTAAGAAGGGAGTTATTTATGCCACAGAATTAAGTCCAGTAAAAACAAAACAAAAAAAACATGTTAAAATAGCAGTTGGAAACACTAAAATATGACGTGTTTAAAATGAAGACTAAGAAAGACTAAAAAAAGTAATAAGAGAACATTAATTTTGAGTCTGGGTTTGCTCACTTACTTTTGCGTTTGTTTGTGACTAGTTTTGGATGTGACATTATGTGACTTATTTTTAGATTAAGGTCATTTCTGTTTGGATTGGAGCTGCCAAATGAAGTCTTCAAATCAACGCCATGACAATGAACCTGGCATCGAGAAGCCCCACGGCCGTAGGTCAATGGCCTGAGTTAAGTTTTGATGATAAGGAAGTAAGAAGTAGTATGGTGGGAAATAATAGTCAAAATTAATAATAATGGTAATCTTTCATTTCTGAAGAAAACGGATGAAAATAATGCTTTCTTGTCTCTTTCTTTGTGTAAAAATGACTGAATGCTAGAATTTCACAAGATTTGCCTGTGAATTGAGGACATAATTTCTTTAAATTTATACCTTTTTAATCTAAGAATTTCTCTTTATATAATACTAAAATTCTCATAGTTGATGACAACAGCATGTATCAAACGTTCAAGATGATTACTGCGATGATAAACAGGCTTTGCTACTGTTTATCATAACCTTAGCAAATAGAAAGACATTCTCATTCTGTTTGTGACCTCAAATTAGCTAAAACAGTGGGTTTTTAATATTTTAACTATATAAATACCATTGTCACCTTTTTTGTGAAGATGTCTGTCACGCTATTCAAAAACGATACATAAAATTAAGAAACCCGATTCAATCATGTAATGTTGATCTTGGTAGTCTGATGACATACACATGAGCTAAGGCTACAGAGATGAAATAAATTAAGATTTCAAGTCTGATCAAGGCAAGAAAGTCCCTAGACCAACATGTCACCATAAATCACTTTGACAAACAAAAATACGGATGGATTGAAAAAGCATATGACTACAATTACAAAATAGTTATTAATTTAATATTTAATTTCATTTATTTAATATTTATTACCGAATTTACTGGAGTACAATTCAACCGCCACTTTTTGTAGCTAAATATCAGTAATATATTTTATCCTTTTATTGCTGCAAATTGAAAAACACTTAAAACACCAAAACTGACCTGGTTCCTATTTTTGCTCAGTAACTTTTGGTTTGAAATTAGATAAAGATCCAAATCTGTATATTTGTTGGTTTGTTACCATAATACAGCAAAAATGTTACGCGTCACTATTTATGGGTTCTATGCTAATATATATATATATAATGCTTGGGAAATGACAATGTGGAGACTCAGAATAATTTGCAGAAATTTATTTAATACCTTAACATGTTTCGACGTATTATGTCGTTTTCAAAAGGAAATTGGAGAGAACGTGTTTTCATAACCGCATCCGGTCGAGGGTGGTGCCTAGACACCATGAAAACACGTTCTCTCCAATTTCGTTTTGAAAACGACATAATACGTCGAAACATGTTAAGGTATTAAATAAATTTCTTGCAAATTATTCTGAGTCTCCACATTGTCATTTCCCAAACATCATTATGTCGGATAACCTTTTATGCTTTCATATATATATCTATATCTATCTCTCAAGAGAGTTTACTAGTAAATGATAATTATAGAGTGGTCTCCCTTATTTTTTGGGAAATGCGTAAAAAAATCCCAGTGCAATGAGGATCCGAGTTTATTGTACAGTATGGTCAGATCGGATTTCACTATTTTCTCCCAAACGATGACCAAACAATTCACAGGGTTGTTTAGTATTTATTACAAATAAAACAAACTAAGTTCTAGATATATCTGAGTAAAAATTGATATTGAGTTCAAGAAAGCTTTGTCATTAAAAAGAAACGTTTTTTCACATCTGCTAAAATCAAATTTTAAGTCAAGAATCACTTGTCCACACAAGTCTTGACCACCCTTTTAGAAGTACACAATCTTTTGCGATAAAAAGCAACAACAATTGAGATGAAAATAAATAGTAACACAAAAATTAATAATGATTTACACAATCTTTTATCTGAAACCCTTGGAACCAAACACTTTTTGGAATGGTAATACAGGTACTATATATAGGTTGATTCTTAGTAGAGAACAGCAATGTCTCTGCAGTGAACCTTGTAAATATTCTCAGAGTTGAGATAAATTAAGACTATAAATAATATTACAGTTTATTTGTACAGTGTAAATGAGATAAAGATAGTTTTTAAGTGCAAAAAAGCTCCAAAAACCAAACTTTTTTCTTTTTTTTTTTTCAATGGAAAAAAATGTTCAGTTTTTCCGATTTTCCAGAAAAAAAGATTGTGTACCTGTATAACTTTCTTCTTTTTTTTTTTTTTATGAACTCTATTCCTGTTCACCACGGCATAAAGGTGTGTATTTATCTGATTCAGTTTCGTGAATGTCACAGATAAATATTTGTTTGCAAATTATTTTGTCTGTTTGTTTTTCAGGGGGCTACCAGATGGCTGTGAATTCTGGAACCCTTAATCGTTTGCGTTCGTTGTTTGAAAGGGGATTGCTTTTACCAGGAATCCGAAATTGCCCGTTGATTTGGCGTCTCTACATCTCTCTTGAAGTAAGAAACCTTTTCTATATTGTTCATCTCTTCTTCATGTTTGGTTGTCGTGTGGAGCATAGGGCTGCTTTGTGACTTCAGTATCAAGTAGGTTTTATGGAGTGGATTTGCTATGGCCACTACTAAGCTGTAGGTTTTTTCTGTCAGAGTAATCTTCTTTTAGATGGACTGCCTTACAGGGCTATGAGGGCTCCAACTGCTCTGCTATTTACTCAATACCTAGGGAGATAGGTGAATTCATGCCTTTCCTAGGGGCATTAGTGCAAAGTGAACACAAGCAGCCTTAGATGAAACTCTAATTCGGTTTGTTATTCTGTATTCCATGCCAGTAACCATTAGGCTACTCCACATAGAAACCAGGTAAACTGTGAGGATTTCAAAGCAGGCAGGCCCTCCCCATTTGAAAGATTGGTACAATGCAATCTTCCTCTCCCATATTCCATTTATTTGGCTTTGTGCCTGATGAAATGTTTTATGCAATGAGTTTGTTAAACTCCCAGGTGCCATATATGTCTTTGGCACCTCCAGGTTGTTTTTTACTAAATATTGTTCTGGTGCCCCTGAAATATCTTTTCCATCTCCTTTATAGAAATAAAATCTCCTAATTTGTTGTGTTTCTTGCTCTCTCTCTCTATCCGGTACTGGTGCTTGTGATGCCAGTCAAAACCATCAGTTACTGTCTGGTTTTTCCGATGCACAACAATTCATCACAATATGTATAAAAACAGTCTTACATGTTTGGGTAAGTCTTTGTCTTCTGTCTGGGGGTTCTTTGTTTTGCCACCAGGTACATCCTACTGTGATTATTGCTGGATGCCATTTCTGCCTCACACCCTGATGTCTCTTTTCTATCATTCTGCTCAGCAGAGCAGAGTCTGCCCGTCTGCGCACTAGCTACTTCCTGCGAAATGCCTAAATTTATTTCTTGATTTGATTGTTTGATATTTTCCTTTTTCGCGTACAGCAACTCCATTCAACTTCATTGAAAAAAAATGATCTCATTCAGGGAAGGTGATCAGGGCTATCAGCAGCCAGGCTGATGGTAGTTATGTACTTTAAAATCATGGATGTACATTTTTGACTGGACTAAAAAAAAAAAA
>VCCN01000022.1:24982-41305 GCA_006491835.1 Architeuthis dux
GTGTGTATATATATATATAGTGTGTGTGTGTGTGTGTGTGTGATACTATAATGTAACAACAGGCAGTGCCCGCCACTGGCTCAACGGTGAGCACCTAGCAGCTGCCGATATTTTAGCGCTCACATTTTCAAACTTTTCTAAATGTGTTATTTTTTTACCAATCAAAATTCAACAAACTACAGATCTGCCGTGGGAGCCGACTTGATTGATATATAGAGAGTTACTGGCGTGTTTTCCACACGATTGTTATTTCTACAAAGATAACGATGGCTCCTGAAATCAGCTCGAAAGGCGCTAAGAAGGCCGGCAAGGCTAAATCTAAAGGTAGTGGTGATGGCAAGAAAAGGAGGAAAAAGAGGAAAGAAAGCTACTCCATCTACATTTACAAAGTAATGAAGCAGGTTCATCCTGATACCGGAATCTCCAGCAAAGCCATGTCCATCATGAACAGCTTTGTCAACGATCTTTTCGAGAGAATCGCCTCTGAAGCCAGCCGTCTGGCCCACTACAGCAAACGTTCAACCATCTCCAGCCGTGAAGTACAGACCGCTGTCCGTCTCCTTTTGCCCGGAGAATTGGCCAAACATGCTGTGTCTGAGGGAACCAAAGCTGTCACCAAATACACCAGCACCAAGTAAACAGTGTTTACAATGAAGACCTTCTTCATAATTGATAGTTATGAAAAACAAAACGGCCCTTTTTAGGGCCACTCATATTTTACGAAAGTTACGGCTCTAATTTTATGCGATTGTTTCATTTGTTTGTATTTTAAACAAAAAGGTGAATATGGAAATAATTACGGCTATGTATTAATTTGTTGTCACGGTATAAAGTAGGTATGTGCAAAATCGATAAAATCAATGCGCGTAATCGTTCACCTAGAATATTTAAAAACTTACCAAAAATCATCTATTTATTGGATTTTAATAAAATTGTCGGTACTTACGTATGAAATGGCGATTTAAAAATAAAAGAAGTTTTCCATTCCAAATTTTGGAAAACATTTTTCTTTCCTGTGATTATAATATAAAATACCCCCCTCCCTTATTTATGTTGTTAATTTAGTATATTAATAAATATGGGCCAGTCCTGATTTTTACATATTTGAAAGATAAATCCGTGAAAAGTTAAATTCTGTTTTAGTTTTTTTTTAAATCGACCCCTAAGGGTTCCGTAAAAACCCTTACTTGGGACTAATACAAAAAAATGAAAAATAAAAAGTAAAATATTGTCTTATTGGTAAATTTTCATTTTATTTTTAAGCTTATATAAATTATCGCTATTTTCCGTAAAAAAAATAATAATTTATAAACATAACATTTTCTTTTATATAGATTTGTTTGAATATTTAAAATAAATCAAACATCTTCGAAATTCTTATTAAAATATTCTCAATATTCAGCCAGCTTAGATTTTTTGAAAAATAAAGGAGGAGAGAGAGAAGGAATTAAAAATAAATAATATTATAACGAAATTTGACCCTTAACGTATTTAAAAAAAATTTTTAATGTTCGATCTCTGAGATTCGACACAACGAGGGCGGGTATGGAAGGCAATAATCGATAATAAGCGATCAATTAGCGATCTACTGAGGCCATCTGTTTGCGAAAGTCAAGGGAGATACAAACTTAGATTGTTTCCTATTTAAACAATAATAAAAAAATAATTAGCCGATTCAATTTTATTTTATAGTTAACTCAAAACATATATTCAATATTTTAACCATAAAGTTAGCCAAAATAGAAAGTATTTAACCGATTTTAGCCATTTTTTTAAAGAAGTTTTTGGCGAAAAAAAATCAAAGTACGGTCAAGTTTAAAATAAGTTTGTTTGTTTTAGCCGAAAAAGATCAACTTGAAGTTGGCAACACTGATTAATGTTAGGAGCGCGGACAAAAATACTGTTTCAAATTGGAAAATCAACAGATAGATGACTCAAATTCTGCAACATTATATTTACTCTTATTGACTGTGAAATAAGTGAAATTTCTTAAAATTTTAAGACGTAAACAAATGGCAGCCATTTTTGTATCCTAAGATTTTGACTTCAAAAGTTTAAAACACTCAGTTCTGTGTTGTAATTTATGAAGATGTTTTTTTTCTTTTAAATGCACAAAAGTTTGCTCTTTTTCCTTTCTAACAGAAACAAGAAAAAACTTCAGAACAACAGTTTCGAATTTTTTTAATTTGTTTTAAAAATTGGGTATCGAAGATTTTTCAAAGTTGCGCAAAAAAGTGCATACCTAAAGATTCGTTTGCATATGTTTCAGGTCCTGCGTATTAGAGTGATTTCTGATTAATTACTGAATCTGGAAGACATTTATAGAACTCACATATTTCTTGTCACATTAAATTGGACATTTTTTTGCCAATATTTTTCATTCATTTGGTAAAATATGATTTATCGCTATTATCCATGAAAAGAGAAATAATCTTAGCATTAAAATATTTTTTATAGAAAATTTTTAAGTTTTTACTGTTTTGAAAAATTAAATTGTTTACTTTGTTTCTGTTCTAATCAGTTAAAATCTGTTCTCACGTGATGTACTGTGAAAGGGTAAGTAAAGATATGTAAAAAATGAAAACTGAAACCATGGGAGATTTTTTTTAATTATTATTTTTGTTGTGATTTAATTGGCTGAAATTTTTCTACGGATGGACATAAACGTAAATTTTCATGTCAACAAAAGAGGACACTACTGCTGTAATAATTCTTATTGACAAATAGCGACTTCCGTAATATGTAATTAGCGGATCTGAGCGTGTTAAGATTTCTTATCTCTGGCGGTAAACAGAAGGTGTTGACAAATATTTTTATGTAGTTTTTGAATGGAAAATGGTAATTATTCGGGTAAGGATTGTTCAGTGAAACTAAGTATATCTAATTTTAAAAAAACATCGGAAGAATTCTTGAATTTTTAAAATTTCCAAAAAGGTCAACAAAATGGCGGAAATTATAGTTTAAAACTTTAAGTTGACTTTTAAGAGCACAATTCTACGTTGAATTTTTTTTTTCTTTTTTCCGGACACATATTTGGACTTTATTCTTTCTAACAAAAACAAGAAAAAACTTACAAACAACAGTTTTTAAATTTTAATTTACGTTTTAAAATGGGGTGTCCAAAGTGCGCAGAAATACCTACTTTAAAGGCATTAAACTTCTCATGATGTAAATCACAAACTGACAACATTTTAACGCTCACCATTTTCATTTGCTTTAATTCTAAGAAAATTTACTAAAGTTTGGAAGATCACTTCAGCAGACAATTAAACATCGTGTTCTCTCTCTCATAAGTGACAGGACAATAACATTTAATTTATTTTTATTTTTAGTTTAGTAGGATATAAAGGGTCTGAGAAGAAAGTATGTATAATTCTATATAATCTTAATTAGGTTATATTAGCCGTAAATCATAAAATTATTTTCTGATATCGATATAAACAATTCCTTCGTCTGACATCAGAGAAATCTGTAAAATAATTTTCACAACAGCAAATAATGATGCACTTTGGACAACATTTTCAATTTATCAACCCCATAAAAATACATTTATTTTATATGGAAAAAGCTGAAGCAAAAACAATAAATGAAGGACATGAGCAAAGTTTATCAACAAAATAAAAACTAGTGACAGTACACATCAGTGTTCCCTCTAACCTGCTCACAATATAAAATTATGCCGCGCAAAAATATTTTAATATCGCTCAAGATAAATAATAATGAATACATAAAAGAAAATCAATACACCGAATGAATTTCTTTTATTATATACTTTTTGTGAAAAGTAACTGACCTTTTTTTTATAAGTATAGACAAAAAATCAATGAAGGTCTAAAAAGTAAAAACTATTTTCTGCACACTCCACTTTTCCAGTTGCTTACAGGCTTTCTTAACAAGGGTGAGCTAATTAACAAAAATGTTGAACTTGTTTTCTGCTTTTAAATTTCTAAACATTTTTTTTTTGAAGGCAACATTCCTGACTCCATCTACCGATTGATGTTTAAATCAGAAATCTTCAAGTACAAATATCTCCATTGCTATAAATGCATACATAAATAATTATTGCACCAAAGTTTTCTTCAATCTTTCTCATGGCATAAAGTTTCAGACCTACCAAGTCTCCCGCATTTTAAAGCCAAGTGCTTAACTCCCCCGCGCATGTAATAAATTTATACAAACCTCCCGAATTGAAAAGAATATGCCCGAAAAATGTTTCCCTCTTATTTGCAGACCTACTAAGCCTCCCGCATTTTGTTGATTATCTTGATTTAAAATTATGCTAAGATAGGTTTTCAATACACTGAAATAGCTGTTTCAGAGCTTCCAGAATTGAAAATTTTCTTTCGACACCCAACCAATTTTTTAAAGGAAATCTCCCCCTGAGAGTTTTAAATTATATATTATTTTAAATTAAATTATAAATGAGTTTTAAGAACGATGCATTAATGTTTGATGAGATTAAGTGGTTTCTCCTTTCCGATTTTAAAACAGTATTGGGCGCTAATAACGACAGCTGCCTCTAATTTCTTTTACGTATCCTCAAATGTAAATTTGGTTTTATCTAGTTCAAGTAGCGAAGGAACTTATGAATAAATACTTTATTAAAATAGAAATTTTTGTTTGCTTTTTCTTAGTTTAAAACTTATCACAAAAATATTTCAATTTTTATAAAATCATATAATTTATTTTATCCTTGTTTCATATGCCCCATTATTATGGCCTTGCACCTTACTAACCTAAAATACGTAACTTTGCAGACATGCAAAATGACACTTGAAGAAGAAAAATAACCGAACTTGTATAAAAGTTAATTTTGTATCATTGTTATCTTTGTGCCATTAAAAAGAAAGATAGGAGAACATTCTTATATAAAAATTATTTGTGAACTGAATAGAACCGGGGATATTTGTGTTTGAAAAGTTGTTTATTGTCAAAAGGTGTAACAATTTAATTTACATTATTAGAACTGTTTTAAGCAGAAAACACGCAGTTAAAAAAAAAAACTACAATCGCGCTATAGCAGGTGCCCAAGAAGGTCAGAATGACAAAGTTTGTTTATAAAGTGACCCAGATAAAAGTCATATCTTTGCTTTCCATGGGAAAAATCATAGGAAATGTTTCTTTAATAAAATATGTAACATTTTTCTTTATAGGAATAAGATAATATTTTAAATATATTTCGATATTTTTTATCGTCATCATTTAATTTATTAAAATATCACTTTATTACTATATTTGAAAATTTCCTAGGACTTTCTTCCCACCTAGAAAGTTTTTTCCGTACTGCACATTATGACTTTTTTCATACAATCGTTTATAAATGTGCTTAAATTTATTTGTTTAACAGTTTTATCGTCTAATCAAAGCCTTTTTTAAATTCAAATTATGATCGTGCCAGTGATGTTTACATAGTGTCCTTAATAGTAAAATACTAGCAGGGTTACTCGGGGGAAAATAACTTTCAATATAAAAACAAATTTATAGAGATTCCATAAAAGGGAAAAACAAAGTTCCCCCTCGATTTTTACGCCTAAAAGGATTAAAAAAACTTCCCCACGCGATTTAGACCCATACAAGGGGGGAGGGAACCCTTCCCCGATCCTGACCCCTAAAACGAAAATAAAGTCCCTCACTTCTGACCCTTAAAAGAGAAAGTTTTCCTCTAACGCACATATAAACATCCTCTCATACATATACATAGGTAATATTGGATGTATGATACACTTATGCATCAGTATCCTCGTAGTTTTATATATACACGCACACATCCTGTTTTTCATTTCTAAACTAATGTTTCTATTTTAAATATCTTTAATGCGAAGAGATTAAGAGAAAAAAACAATTTTTATTCACAGTACAATTAAATGAAGGAGAATTTAAACTGTATTTAAAAAAAAGGCTAACAATTGTCGGATTTATCAAAAGAAAATTAGCCTATGTTTTATCCCGGGATTAAATCAATATCCATGCAAAAAATCAGACCTCTGGGACTTCTAGTTTGGCTGTGATGCTCACTGCAGACATACATACAACATCACACACAAAAACAGCGACTCTCGCATAATATTAAAGATTAGCAGCTTAAAAGCAATTGATCAATTACTTAGCCACATTAGGGACATCAGTTCCTTAATAATTCTTTTTTTTTTTTCTGTCCGGAAGAAAGAAACTGCAACAGGTTAGAGACACCAGATCTGAGAGTTTTCTTCAGCTTTTTTTCCCACGCTATTCTGAGGTTTATCTTCATTAATTATCCTCCTAGCATTCAATTTATCCCCTCCCCTCCATAACGCTTGGGCCATTTGTTCACCTCAGGTGAACTTTGTCCAGAGCAAACTTGTAAGGGTTTCTCTGAGAAATAAAATGAAAAGAAATACTGGTAAAAATAATTGACTGCTTCCTCTAATAAAAATCCCATGAAGCAAAATAAATCTCCTTGATCATGCCTAAAACATTAATTTTTTTCTCTCAAAACGTACAAATTTCCGGAGGTAACAAAGATCTTATGGATTGAAAACACAAAATCTATTTCTTTCAAACATTTCCAATCTTAACCTAAAATTAAAGTTGTTTGCAACATCATTTAAAAAAGAAAAAAAAAAACTTGTCAATCAAGTCGTTACACACACAAAAACCAAAGTGATTTGGGCTCCGGAGATGCGTGATCTTTATCAAGAAAGTAATTAAAAATTAAATCTATAAATAATGATATATCAGATTAATTATTTGCATGCATTTCTCAAAAAGGTTTAGTATTCGGATTAATTGTGAATATTTTTTTGTATGTAAGACAGAAGATGCAAAAAATAAAATCAAAAGACCGAGAAAATATAATGCAATGGACATAAGACTGAATGAGTGAAAGGGAACAAACCTCAATATTTCGGACATCCAGGAATTGGTCCATATTTATAAAAATCTATAGATTCTAATAAGATTTTAATAATACAATGTTTGCTCATATCAGTTGAGGTCATTTCTGAACTTAAATTTACGAAAACAAATTGATTTTTATATTTCTGTTCCTGTTAAAAGAACGGTCAAGCATCAATACATTGGGACGTTTAACGTCCTAAAGTATTGATGCTTGACAACTTATACAATCTGGATTCTAGATGTTTTTGAATATTGTGGATCAGTTTCTGGATGTCCAATATTTCTTTAGTAAATAGAACAATGAACAAAAACGACAAAATTGTTACAGTGCATAATATGTAGAGGTGAAAGGAACAAACATGAAAATATAGGTGGCCCTGAAAAGGGCCGTTTTGTCATGGAAGTAAATTTCTTAAAGAACTTGTTTACTTGGCGCTGGTGTATTTGGTGACAGCCTTGGTTCCCTCAGACACAGCATGTTTGGCCAATTCTCCGGGCAGAAGGAGACGGACAGCGGTCTGTACTTCACGGCTGGAGAGGGTTGACCGTTTGCTGTAGTGGGACAGACGGCTTGCTTCAGAGGCGATTCTCTCGAAAAGATCGTTGACAAAGCTGTTCATGATGGACATGGCTTTGCTGGAGATGCCGGTATCGGGATGAACCTGCTTCATTACTTTGTAAATGTAGATGGAGTAGCTTTCTTTCCTCTTCTTCTTCCTTTTCTTACCATCTCCACTACCTTTAGCTTTAGCCTTGCCGGCCTTCTTAGCACCTTTCGAGCTGATTTCAGGAGCCATCGTTATCTTAGAATGAAAAATGTGTGGAAAACACGTCAGTAACTGTATATATATCAATCAGGTCGGCTCCCACGGCAGCTCTGTGGTTTGTTGAATTTTGATTAGTCAAAAAATAACACACATCGGCAAGTTTGAAAATGTGAGCGCTAAAATATCAGCAGCTGTCAGGAGCCTACCGTTGAGCCTATTTAAAGCTGAAGCGGGCTCTGGCAGTTACAGTTCTTTTTACATCTACACTAAACTACACAACAAAATGTCAGGACGAGGCAAAGGAGGAAAAGTTAAGGGAAAGAGCAAGACTCGTTCATCCCGTGCCGGACTTCAATTCCCCGTCGGTCGTATCCACCGTCTTCTTCGTAAAGGCAACTATGCCAAGAGAGTCGGTGCCGGTGCTCCCGTCTATATGGCAGCCGTCATGGAATATTTGGCCGCTGAGATTCTAGAGTTGGCAGGAAATGCTGCCAGAGACAACAAGAAATCCAGAATCATCCCCCGTCACTTGCAATTGGCCATCCGTAATGACGAAGAATTGAACAAACTGTTGTCCGGAGTGACCATTGCCCAAGGTGGTGTCCTTCCCAACATCCAGGCTGTTCTTCTGCCCAAGAAGACCCAGAAGGCTGCCAAGTAAATCTGTTTTTACTCCAGTCTACAATATAATAAAACGGCCCTTTTCAGGGCCACCGACTTTTTCCCGAAATATCTTTTTTGCCCTTCTATGTGATAAATATTGTCATATTTTCTATTACATGTATTTAAATTCCTAATATCCTAATTTGTTTTATCACCTTGTAAGGCTGTTCTGTGGCACCAGTGCTAGTTTGGCCACGGGTGTTCGGTGACATCCCCGCCCTTATTTCTTGTTTCGTCTCACAATCTCATAAGCTGTTGAAGAATAAAATAAAACAATCCCTGGGGGAATCACAGTTTTACAATCAACCACGAGAAATGATCCTAACTAATGTTTTTACAAAGCCGACAAATATAGCATCTGTTTTTAATAAAAGAAATATAGAATTATACATCTTAATGTTCCTGGCACTTTATACACTCAGGGTATGTTTATTACGGAAATCTAATGTCTGTTCTTTCCTTAACGCTTGTACAAATACAAACGCCTCTCACCGTAAATTAGGTTTCTTTCTTAATTTTTAAAATTGGTGAATTGTCCCACGTGTACAAAGGGTCTAGGATGGAAGGTAATGGGGGGGAAGTCATGATAAATTATCGAATGTGTTTGTATGTAGACACACATGAAGAAATTAAACCTTTGAATGGGCAGGAATTCTTACTTCGTTTATTACTAGCATAGTACACGACAAGAATGACGGGATTATTTACCTACGGATCGTCACTTCTGCCTACGTGTATGTGAGCTCTACCTAGGTGTGAAGTGTCGCTCCCAGGCCCTCTGCCTAGGTTCAGAGTGTAGTATCTGTGCGCTCATTGAAAAGTGTTACACATACTCACAATGTATATTTATACACATACACACACATATATATATGGACCGGCACTTCTATATTCAACTTTAACGTATATGTAATGCCATTATGTAAGTCGTTATCAATGACTGCGTCATGTATTGACCATACATGTCTTTGTTTTATCGCCTTGTTTTGTATAAAGGTATTGAATACAATGGGATCTGATTCACAGACATGACATGACATAAATAAAATGGGTTGTCAGTGTGTACAAGTAATGCCATGACATTATATAAGTAGTTGTCAATGTGTACGTCATGTATTGTCAATAAATGACAGACTGATCGACTTTTTTTTATTGCCATTATTTTCTATTACAAAATAAATAAATTCCTATGCAAAAATTAGACTCCACGGGTGTTCGGTGACATGCCCGCCCTTCCTTATTTTCTTTCGTCTCTCATATGCAGTTAATATAAAACAAAAGCCCTGGGGGATTCACTGTTTTACGATCAACCCCGAGAAATGATGCTAATTGCTGGACTCTATAATCAACTAAGAGAAATTCCTATGCTTAAAACTACGAAGATCTGAAATATTGTTTAATTTACAGAGCCGGCGAATATAATAACAATTATTGAATTATACATCTTTTGCTAAAAATACTTTTAGTGTGACGGACCCTTTATACACCCAGGGTATGATTATTACGGACATCCAATATCTGTTCTTTCCTAGGCGCTTGTACTGATACGAAACCCACTCACCGTAAATTAGTTGTCATTTTTAATTCTTTTAAATTGGTGAAAAGATAATTCTTACCATGTGCTAAGGGTCTAGAACTGTGATAATATGGAAAGTAATGCGGGAAAAGTCACAGCACTCCTGATAAATTATCGAATGTGTTGTTTGAAAGTAGTTACAAATAAAAGAATTAACACTTTGTATAATTGGGCAGCATTTTTTACTTCGTATATTACTAGCATAGTTCCCGTCAAGAATGACGGGATTATTTACCTATGGTCGGCACGTATGCCTAGGTTCAGAGTGTAGTATCTGTGCGCTTATTGAAAAATGTTACACACACTCACAATACGTGTGGATACACATTGCGTTTTCTACATGTGGATTATTTATTACTAGTATTAAATATTATTTCATTTTATTGAATGAACGTTTTCACACCTTGTGAGTTGCTCGACAATACATAACGTACACATCGGTAATTACTTACATAATGTCAGGCATTATTGCATATACGTTAAAGTTGAATATAGAAGTGGCGGTCCATATATGTGTTTGTTTATATGGTTAGGGTTAAAAGTCATAAGGAGAAAAAGCACATTTAATCTGTTAATAAAATACAACACAGAACTTTAACCCTGTGTAATAATGCCTGACATTATGTAAGTAATTATCAATGTGTACGTTATGTATTGCCAATAAATGTCTTTGTTTTATCACCTTGCTTTGTATAAAGGTATTGAATACAATGAGATCTGTTTCACAGACATGTCATGACATAAATAAAATGTGTTGTCAATGTGTACAAGACGTGTTATTGTCAGTTAAAAAGTGTCCGAAATTACGTTCATCGTCAAAACTGAGTTTATTGGAGGTGCTGGTCTGGTGTAACGGTTACCCGCACTGCGAGCCGAGTTTGAATTTCAGCAGAGGCTGCTTTGTGTTGAGAAAAAGCATGAATCCACTTTCCCCCTGCATCAGATATCTTGACAAAATGTCACGTCACTGTTATGTCATAATGGTTGACAGGAAAGGGTAGGTGAGTTAGCACTCGGGCAAACCACTCCACTATAACTATCTTATCTGCTTAAGCTATTAGCCCAACCCTTTTGTAAACTAGAAAATCACCGTTATTTTTCACAAGAGAAAATTGGAGGGAAAAGTGGATTTTCAGCCATTGTTAAAAGGGTCGATAGTAGAAGCTGTAAGTGTAGACCTGGGTAGGGAGGGGGTGGCCTGATGATTCAAATTTCATAAAAATCAGAGTAAATAAAATTGACGCAAAAACGTTAATCTCATCTTTCAACTATCATATAAGTACAATATATTGTTTTTATTATTAGTCTTCTTCCATATCGTTTTTCTGTCAGTAGTTATAAAAAAAGTGGAAAACACTTCATTTAAATTTTCTTTCCGTAAGCAAGACAAATATGGTTAATATTGTAATAAAAATTGGAAAAAAACGTTTTCAAGAAAAAAAAAACCTTACCGAATAGCAAGATTGGTAAAATAAATAAAAAATACTTTGGAAATCAGGCAAATAAAGCCCCTATTAAGAGCGGTCATTCTAGGCTCTGTGAAATAAACAATAATCATCTGGTACTTGAAATGAGAAGACCTGAACCATAGAAAATATCACTCAATTTCACAATCTTTCTGTATCACATTAACAGGATTTGCTTAGTCTGTCATAAGTCGTTTATGTTCCTAAGAAGCGAGCATCCATCTATGCACTGATCAGGGTAGACGCCGCTTAACTTCGGAGATCGAATTATTCTACGGCGAGTTTGTACAACCCCCGATACCAGCTCAGCGCCCTTTCATCTTTGTTTACAATAGAAAACAAATTAATAAAATGAATTTATTTGCATGTGTATGGTTCTTGTTCAAATGTCCACGTCAACAAACTCTAAATGAAAAGCGAATTCTCTAAATAAACAATAAATATTAACACGCGTATTACAAACGGAGAAAGGCTTTCTAAACATTAAAGGGTCGTACAGATTTGACACTGTGCCATTATACCTATCATAATAAACCGAGACATGTCAGTTATTTTTATAGGAGTATAAGATGAGAAAATAAAGCAACCGACACTCCAATAAGCAGCGACTAAGAGCTCTGCACATACCAAGTTTCAAGGTACCGATTTTGACTAAAAACACATAAAAAAACGTAAAATAACGCACATTATAAGTGGAGAGAAAGGTTTTCAAAAGATTTTAGGGGCCCTTAAAAGGGCCGTTTGAAGCTGAAAAAAATTTAGAGAAGCAGACTTAAGCCCTCTCGCCACGGATACGGCGAGCAAGCTGGATGTCCTTGGGCATGATGGTGACACGCTTGGCGTGGATGGCACACAAGTTGGTGTCTTCGAAAAGACCAACCAAGTAAGCCTCGCTGGCCTCCTGCAAAGCCATCACGGCAGAACTCTGGAAACGAAGATCGGTCTTGAAGTCCTGAGCGATCTCACGGACCAAGCGCTGGAAAGGAAGCTTCCTGATGAGAAGCTCGGTAGACTTTTGGTAACGTCTGATCTCACGGAGAGCTACAGTACCGGGCCTGTAACGATGGGGCTTCTTCACTCCGCCGGTGGCTGGGGCGCTCTTACGAGCGGCCTTTGTGGCCAGCTGCTTACGGGGAGCCTTTCCTCCGGTGGATTTACGGGCGGTTTGCTTAGTACGAGCCATTTTGATGTCAATTGTCTTGTGACAATTCAGTTCAGAGCTTTTATAATTATCAGTAGCAGCTGCTGCTTCTTTGTAAAATGCGCGCTCACTTTTCAAACATTTTCTCGTGATTTCATTGGCCAATCGCAGTCACATGCTATGCTCCCTACTACGTCCGCATCAATTAGTAGGTGGAGTTGTATATATTGAATGCTTCAACCCAATTGAAGCACAAATCTCATCAGAACTCTATACTTCAAGATGTCTGGACGTGGAAAGGGAGGAAAAGGATTAGGAAAAGGAGGCGCCAAGCGTCATCGTAAAGTACTTCGTGATAACATCCAGGGTATCACCAAGCCAGCTATCCGTCGTCTCGCTCGCCGAGGTGGTGTGAAACGTATCTCTGGTCTCATCTACGAAGAGACCCGTGGTGTTCTCAAGGTTTTCCTCGAGAATGTCATCCGTGATGCCGTCACCTACACCGAGCATGCCAAGAGGAAGACCGTCACCGCCATGGATGTGGTCTATGCTCTGAAGAGACAAGGCAGAACCCTTTACGGTTTCGGAGGTTAAGCACCCAGCCATACTTGGTTAAAATCTCAGAACGGCCCTTTTAAGGGCCACTTATTTTTTACGAAAAGTTCTTCTCAGCCATAATGATATGTTCATTGTTATTTGATCGTTTGTGTAGGAGTTAAAGCTTGTTTAATATCATGTGATGGATTTAAAAATCATTTTCTATAGTTACACCTTGCTCAAGATGTACTGATTCTTTAAATTAACTAACCTCACGGTGGTTAGCACCAGGTGTGCCGTATGTAATATTGTACAAATTAAATTTAAAGTAGATTATGTTTACCGCCTTAGATTTTCTTCTCAATCATAATGATATGCTTTTGATCGTTTGTGTAGGAGTTAAAGCTTTTTTTAATATCATTTGATGGATTTAAAAATCATTTTCTTCATAATTCAAGTAGTAATCATAGTTTTCAATGGTTACACCTTGCTCCAAAGTCTTTAAATTAGCTAACATCACAGTGGAGTAGTGGTGTTAGCGCCAGATGTACCGTATGTATTATTGTTAACATTGAATTTAAAGTAGATTATATTTATCAGTCGATTTTGCTTGATTATTTGATATTTCTAATAGCATTTTTATATTTCTAGGGTCACATTTTTAAAAAATCATTCTCAAACCAAGTTTCTGATAATTCCTTCCAAAATATAACAATAAATAATTTGTTGATATTTCAGTGTAAATGAAGTGATATGTCCCGCTTCTTTAGAGGAGCACAAATTCTAAACAATATAATAATGCAAAGTGTAAAAAGTGGTCATTACTTCGAGCTCGATTTTAAAAATTTCGATATGTCTAAAAAACAATCTATTTTTAAATGTTACAGATGTTGGTCTAAAACTCGCAAATAAATGCATATAGATATGTTTTCTTATATAATAGAGATTACAGTTCATTTTGGCGGGAACTCTATTCTCTTCTTTCAATTTAACATCATTTTCAACCCAGTCGTATCTACTGGCTACAATTGGAGATCAAGTGATAGCAAGTTCCCTCATTACACCCGCATTCTCTTCAGTATTATTGCTGATTTCGACAATTCTGTAATCGTTATTTTGTACTCTATAAATTTTCACACCAGTCATATCTAGTGGCCTTTACTGGGGATCAAGTGACAATAAATCTATTTAATCCAGAACTATCCTCACTGAATTTTATAAATCCTGTCGTCCGGATAGTTCCGATCCTTCCTCGGTTTTCCAATTTTATTATCTTTTTGCAATGCTTCGATAATAATTAGTACAATTGTTGATATTTCAATGTTTATTCACAACACCCTTAGAACAAGTGAAGTGATTTTCCCGCTTCTTTAGAGGAGCACATAAGCACAAAGATTCGAAACAATCAAATAAAATAAAGCCTGGCAAAGTGGTCATTAGTTCGAACTCAAATTTTAAAATTTCTAAATGTCTAAAAAAATCTATTTTTAAATGTTACAGATGCTGGTCTAAAACTCGAACAACTAAATTGAAATAAAAATAGTTTCTAATATAATAGGGGTTACAGGTCAATTTGGCGGGAACAAGTCCCCTCACTACACCAGCATTCTCTACTCTTGCTGATTTCAACAATGATGGAGTCTCTATTTTGTACTCGATGAGTTTTCACACCAGTCGTATCTAGTGGTCTTTACTGGGATCATGTGACAAAAACATCCCCAATTTAATCCAACACTCTCCTCACTATACTTACTACATTTCAGTAATGCTGTCGTTTGGATGGTTCCGATTCTTCATTGGTTTTCCAATTCTATTATCTTTTAGCAAGGCTCTTCGGAACCTTCCCAAGTGCTTCGATAATAATTAGTACAATTGCGTCTCATTTCTTACAATTTAACACTGATTTACTCGCACAGCAACTTCCACTGCTTGACAGATCCTCCTTTCTTTGTTTATGATGAATAACTTCCATCATCGTCAAAATAGTAATATAAATACATTTTATAACAGTATATGTATATGATGCGTCTCGTTAGGGATCAAGTGACAGGAAATCTCAAAACTCCACCACTCTGCATAATATTCTTCCCAAATTCAATAATGTTGATGTCTAAATAATTTCAAATCTTTTTCTGATTCCAAATCCCGCCAGTCGTTTTGCAAATATTTCTATTATTTTCGAATAGTGGCTTTTTATAGTGTGTATATATAGATTTACACACGAATAAGTATGCAAAAAGTTTATTTTACACCATCAAAATTGACTGAATATGGATTAAAGATTTCAGATTTTTGTAAATAAATTTTAAATCTTTTTACAAGATTTTTGTATTCTTTAATCTTTGGTTCAAATTGTGTCAATTCTGAAGCTGAAATGAAGTTTTTGAAATACATCGGATACTTTTTGCACTCACTGTACATAGAATGAATAGTGTGCTGTTTGTTTCTCTGTCCGTAATTGAAAGATATCATTTTGGAACATTTGTAATATGTTAAAAATAACTGCCTGAACCCCAAAACTGATGCAGTTAAATTAATAGACATGTAAAATCTCAGAAAATAGAATATTTGGGATATGCCTTAATGTACGTACACACACACACACACACACACACACACACACACACACACACACACACACACACACACACACACACACACACATATGTATCTCTCTCTATATATATATGTGTGTATATATGTATGTACATTAATATATATATATACACATGTGTGTATGTATATTAAGGCATATTGAAAAGCAGGAGGATCTTTTTTTTTGGCGATGGGGGGGGGGCAAAACGAAGCCCAGGGTAAACTTAAAACTTGTCGCATTTCGCACTTTTGTTTCGCGTATGCTACACCTTCTGTGATCCGAAAATCGCATAACCTTTGAAGTAAACAACATTTTTCCATACAATTCTGACCCAAAGGAATTCATAACAATTGTTATTATTAGGATTACAACATATCTTAACTTTATTTCCGGACAAAAACAGCAAAAAAATGTTTTCATATATACACTAGATATCAACTGTTTGGCCTGTAATCATTTTCTCCTTGAAGTGTCTATTTTATGATTCTGCCAGGTAAATAGCTGAAATAATGTCCTATGGGGTTAATTTTAACCCTTTATTACACCTATTGTGAACACAGACACCGAAACGATAGAAAAGATAAATCGTATAACTTTTGACCATACAGTTTTGACCCAAGAAATTCAGTAAAATGGTTATAATCCGGGTGCCAGTAGGGGCTAACGTGCACCCCCGCCCCCATGATTCTACATTTAGGGTA
>VCCN01000022.1:61445-76095 GCA_006491835.1 Architeuthis dux
TCTCCTCGGTTTGGAGCTGAAATAGAAACTATCTTGGTGTTTTAGTTTTGAATCTCTTCGAACCAATGTTATCATCCTCATATAAAGACGCAATGTGGATACATGCATAAGCACACACACACACATATATATATACATATATATATGCATGCTTGGTTAAATACGATGGACAAGGAGTATCTTGTTAATCTTTTCTTGCTTCGTACAGGAGAACGTATGTTTGGATCCATGGAGTGTAATAGTTGTCCAAAAGTGTTATCATACCGAGCGCTTTCGGCTAAACAATTAGCCATTTTCAAGGTCTTTGACAATTCCAGAATTATTTCAGACGCGCCATTTGACTTAGCCATTAGTGTGTGTTGTTTTAAATAATGGGAAAAGTTGGGATGGGTGCAAAATACATTAAAAACTCCCTGACATTACAAATGTTCCAAAATGATATATTTCAATTACGAACAGAGAAACAAGCAGCACACTATTCATTCTATATGCAATGAATGCAAAAAGTTCATTTCAACATCTCAGTGTTTGGACCAAAGATTTAAAAATACATAAATCTTGAAACAAGATTGAACATTGAGAGGTTATGTACAAAATCTGAAATCTTTGGTCAGTTTTGAAGGTGTAACTTTTTGAAATGTAACGGATACCTTTTGCACTCACTATATATATATATGTATATTCGTGTGTAAATCTATATACTATAAAAAGCCACTATTCGAAAATAATAGAAATCTTTGCAGAAAGACTGGAAGGATTTGGAATCAGAGAAAGAATTGAAACATTATTGAATTTGGGAAGATTATTAGTTTTGAGACTTCATGTCACTTGGTCCCTAACGATCAGACTTTATTAATATTATGAAAGTTATTCATAATAATCAAAGAAAGGAAGATTGGTCAAGTAGTGGAAGTTGCTGTGCGAGTATTTACAAGTGAGGAGAGTGGATTTGTTGTCACTTGATCCCCAGTACGACTGGTGTGAACATTTATCGAGTACAGATTAAGACTTCAGTATTGTTTAAATCAACAAGAATGCTGGTGTAGTGAAAGAGACTTGCTGTCACTTGATCTCCAACGAAAGCCAGTAGATACGACTGGGGTGAAAATTCATCGAGTACAAAATAAGACTTTCATTGTTCAAATTGGCAATTAGATCGAAGAACGTGCTTGTGTAGTGAGGTGACTGCAGAGATTAAATGTATCACAAGGTTGTGGTTGTTTGATATGGGTTTATTCACGGTGTGTAAAGGTTCGATACAGGTCTGTGGTTTACTGGAAGCCTAAGTAATTAAATATTCATGCGTCTAGAAGTAGTTCTGTTGATATTGCTACATCCCCGTTACCAATGAAAAGATCATAGCTACACATGTAGTTTGAGTAGCATGCGTTGTAGTCTAGGGGGTGCATTGGTCAGCAGTTTCTGTAGTATCATAACCAGTGGCTTGTGACCAGTGAGTACGCTGAATTGACGGCCATAGAGGTAAGTGTGGAATCTTTGAACCCCAAACACAATTGCAAGAAGTTCCCTCTCTATGCAAGTATAACGTTTCTCCGTATCTGATAGAAATTTCGGTCTGCCATTCTGCGTCAGTGCAGCTCCAAATCCTCTCAAGCTTGCATCCGTTTTCAGGGTTGGCATCTCGGTTCTGTCGAAGTATGCAAGGGTTGAGTGCTGGCTAATCTCTGTTTTGAGATTCTCAAAGAAAATGTTGCATTTCGCTGAGTTGAAGACAAAACCGTTTTCGGTAGCTACTTGCATGAGTTTGTGAAAGACTTTGTCGTGTTCTTCTTCTGATTTGGCATAGACCACAACATCATCAGCTATTCCTACTGCACCATCGACTTGTTCCAGGATCTGATCCATCTTCAGTTGAAAAATGTCCTGAGATACATTCAATGGTAGTCTCTGGAAACAGTATCTGCAGTATGGTGATTGAAATGTGGTTAGCAACTGAGAGTCTTTGTCTAAGTGAATAGACCTGTAACCAGCCTTGGCATCAAGCTTGGAGAATATCTTGGCACCTTCAAGGTGATGTGTTAGTTCTTCAATCGTTGGGATTATGCGGTGCGGCCTTTTGAGTGCTGTGTTCAGATATATTGGATCGAGGCAGACTCGTAAACTTCCATCTTTTTTGTGTGAGTAAGCTAGACTTGAGACCCAGTCTGTCACCTTTCTGATAACAGTATTGCATCTCAATGCAATTGGGGTTTTCCTAGGCGGGTCTACGCGTGGCTGCACATACAGAAGTTTCACACTTCCTGGCATGGAGCCAATCTTATCGAAATCATCCACTTTGTTAACTGGAGTCTTTGTTTTGGTGTATTGTATATTCTGTTGATTTATAGTACAGTACAGGGTTGCCGATGCTAATCCTAGGACTGCTGGTCCCTGTACATCCACAATGTAGAATGTACCGTTGTACCAGCTGAAGTTGCTGTACCTGCATGGAATGTCGATACTGCTGTAGCACTTGATTGGCGTTCCATTGTATGCCGTCAATCTTGTTCCACTTGACTTAACTTTCCTGTCTGGAAATCCGTTGGCGTCCATTTTCTCTGGTAACATCCGTCGGAATGTAGTCACTGGCAGTGTGTTTCCTTGCGCTCCGGTGTCTACCTTGAGCCGAAGGTCGTGGATACCTGGTCTGTTTGGTAGTTTGATGTTTACGAGTGCAAAGCCTTCATCCGTTTGTTGGGACAGGGAGGATACTTGGATGCTACTAAAGGTTAGGTTTTCGAATTGCTCATCCATGTGTTGACTGTTGTACACAGCATCGGTGTGTACATGCTGTTTCCACTCACGAAAACCACGAGACGGAGTTTCGTATATATATGTCTTGTTTGTGACCTTGATAAATTTAGCATAAACTTACATTATAAATTTACCCCCCCTGTCTATTTGTGGGGGATTTTAAAAAGACAAAATAACGTTTTTTTCTAGACATAATAAGGTATAAATGTTTAAATTTTCAGCCCCCATTAGTGCCACCTGTACGTGCGACACATACATAGATAGCCAGCCAGACCCACTTAAAAACTGAAGAAACCTATATGACAGTTTTGGTTGACGGTTTCTAATAGCTGAACAGAAATAAAACGTAATCGGCAAACCAAATTCGAGTTTTGGCCGAGGCTGTTTGTGTTCACTTTGCATTAATACCCTTGGGAATAGCATAAATCCTCTTACCCGCCCCAGCTATGGGTAAATAGCAGGGTAGTTGGAGCCCTTTAGCTCTGTAAGACAGTCCATCTAGGAGAAGGATCGGCAACTCTTTTGCCTCTGCGGGCCGGATCGTGTATAAATGAATGACGGTGGGTCAGATAAATGCCATAAAAAGCTTTAAATATATGAATTTTCCATTTAAATATTTATATTTTGGTTCGAATCAATGAATAACGCTAAACATCATTTGTGCTTAACCAAAGATGCCAATTAGTAATCTAAGAACTCAATTTAGTCGCAATTGATTTCAACGAAGGCATCTTTTGTATCTATTAAAATATTTGCAAGCAAATATTGGGATGCTTACTCAAAATCCCTCCGCGGGCCGTAGGTCGCCGACCCCGGATCTAGGAGAAGATCACTCAGACAGAAAAAAAAACTAAAGCTGGGCAGTCGCCAGAGCTGGTCCCAAGCCAAGGTAAAGGAGGTGGATTGGGCGTGGTTGCTAGCAACTCCACCCCATAAAAACCTACTGAAATCACAGTAGAGTGGTTGCGGCCCTAGGCTCCACAAGGAGTCTACAGGAATAAACAGTTATGCATATATAAACTAGTCTGTGGTTTAAGCCAGTGGTCCCCAACCACCGGGTCGCGGACCAGTACCGGGCCACGTGGAAACAATATGATTTGGCGAAATGAAACGATAAAACATTCGTTAAATAAACCCTTTAGAAACGAAATTGAGTATATTAGCCGCTTATAAGGGACTTATTACCCACATTCTGGTCGTGACTAAGCCACCTTCCCCTGTCGGTTGGCCCGCAAGAATATTGTCAATATTAAACCGGTCCGCAGTGTAAAAAAGGTTGGGGACACCTGGTGTAGGGGACCGGATTCAAATGATGACGCGACGCTGATATTTTAACATTGATTAGCGATTGTTGTAAGTGAAAGCAAATGATAACTGGAAACATTTATTGCAAATGCACGAGGACTATTTATCATAAAGAGAACCAACTGAAGATACATCTGACAGATGTAATAGGGGTTGGCATTTAAGGTGTGAGTAGTTTGGAAATGTTTATACCATATATGTTTTCATTTTACTTTAAATTCCTTCTTTTTTGAATGCTTTCTTTTCAGTTTCTCCTTCTTTCTTTCTTTTTTATCTCCACTTCTCACTTTCTCTTTCGACTCTACGTTCCTCTTTCTTTTTCATCATTTCATCTCTCCTTCTGACTACTCATATTGTCATTGTATTTCCTCTCTAATGAATTGTGTTCAAATTTTTTATATTTTGTTATTTTCCATTGTTACCGGCGTACCTCGTTAAAACGCTGGTGTTGGGGTCAAATAAAGTTATAACCGAATCACGATCAATTTAGCTATTTTTGAGCTAAATCTACCTATTTTAGGAGCTAGGTTAATATTTGGGGTCCAGCCATCGGTGCTAACTCTTGAAATATTTATATACAAAATTGAGGCCCAAAATACCTAGTTGTTCCAGAAAAATATCTAATAAATTATCCAAAATTGAGGCGAAAAATATCCAGATATCAGGGCCTGAACTTTACCAAATATCTAAAAATAGCAAGATTTAGCCAAAATAATCTAAAAATATGTGAGCCTCATGAAAAAAAATATCTAAATTGATATCTAAAAACATTTTTTATTTTTCTGAACGCGACAAAAAATTATAAATTTGATATAAAATAACGCAGGATCATCCGCTATAACGAACCCCGCTATAACGAACCCCGCTATAACGAACCCCGCTATAACGGTGGGGAGGCCTGTATTTACAGAATTTGGGAAAATGTCCTAAATGTCCTAAATGTCCTAAAATAAAGTGAAGAGAACTAATATTCTCTTCATTTTATTTTAGTATGATGTTACAGTATTACTTCATATTCGTCTATTTCCAATACGCATCAATACATAAAACAAAGCAGAAAAAGTGGTATAAGGGAGATAACTCTGAAATAATTATATCCGGGTTACTTCCCTTTGACTGTATTCATAAAACAAGGGTATTTATTTCAGTTGCTTTAATATATGCTATATACATGTAATATTAAACAAATCTTTAAAAGGTGTGTGCGTGTGTGTGTGTGTGTGTGTGTGTGTGTGTGTGTGTGTGTGTGTGTGTGTGTGTGTGTGTGTGTGTGTGTGTGTGTGTGTGTGGTGTATATTGCAGAAATTGCTTAGTTTACTTTTATTCATTTTCCCTTTCTTTATAGAATCTTTCGCAATGTTTGGCCATATCTTATTATTTGCCTAATTTATTTCTTTTCTGATTTTGTTTTTCTATCAATAAACAATGAAAATGAAAATTATTTTCAATTTCAGTGTTCTGGACGTTATAAATGTTAAAATTCTAAAAAAAAAATTTTTTTCAATAGATTTTCTTTCTTTTTAAGCAACTTTTTCTTTTTCCTTCCTTTCTTTTCTTTCTTTCTGTCTCTTCCATATGCATTAATAACCCATTTTTACAATGTTTTAATTGATCACACCAAACAAGACATGCTGCCAAAAGACGTTGGTGTCGTGACGGTTTCTATTGAGTGACTAACCAGACCTGTTCTTTCTTATTTCTATTGCCCTATTCTTCTGTAATCCGTTCAAGCTTTTTAGTTTTCCTTTCACCCATCTTCCTCATGGCTTTTTCTCTTCCCCTTTTTGTGCTTTTATTAATTCGCTTTTAACAATTTCAATATTCTAATTTAATAATTTCCTCCCTCCTTTCTTATTATACACTTATTTACCCATTTACCTTTTTACTTTCTACCATCTTTTTTTTAATGATTTCTGAATCACCCCCCCCCCTATACCTTATGTGTCTTTCCTCTTTTTCTTTTTCAACTTTATCTTTTTATATAATTTGGTTTTGCCTTCCAGGAAGATTTATCTTTTGTATTTCCTCTCTAATAAATTGTGTTCAAATGTTTCTCATTTCGTTAATTTTTATTGCTATTTTCTCATCTCTCTTTATTAGTTCTCGTCACTTTATATTAATATAATTTTACAGTGTTACTTCCCAATTTGTCTATTCCCAATCCTAATAATAGACTAGTCAAAATAGATTTTGACCCAGAAAAAATATCTCTCTTTATTAATTCTCTTCACTTTATTTTAGTATGATTTTACAGTCATACTTCCCAATTCGTCTATTCCCAATCCTCATAATAGTCTAGTCAAAATAGGTTATGACTCGGAAAAAAATATCTACAAAATAAATTTGGTACCGTCAGAACAGCAAAGATGCATTTTCTTTTTTTAACTTTACTATTTTCTCATCTCTCTTTATTAGTTCTCTTCACTTTATTTTAGTATGATTTTACAGTATTACTTACCAATTCGTCTATTCCCAATCCTAATAATAATCTAGTCAAAATAGATTTTGACTCGGAAAGAAATTGCTACAAAATAAATTTGTTACTGTTGGAACAGTAAACTTCTCCTCATTTTCTATTTTTAACATTGCTATTTTCTCATATCATTTTATTAGTATTGATCACTTTATTTCAGTATGAGTTATAGTATTACTTCCCAATTCATCTATACCAATCCTCATAATAGTCTACTCAAAATAGGTTTTGACTTGGAAAAGAAATATCTACAAAATAGATATGGTACCGTCGGAACAGCAAAGATGTCCTCATTTTCTTTTTTTAACTTTACTATTTTCTCATCTCTCTTTATTAGTTCTCTTCACTTTATTTTAGTATGATTTTACAATATTACTTCCCAATTCGTCTATTCCCAATCCTCATAATAGTCTAGTCAAACCAGGTTTTGACCCAGAAAGAAATATCTACAAAATAAATTTGTTACCATTGGAACAGCAAAGTTCTCCTCATTTTCTATTTTTAACTTTGCTATTTTCTCATATCTCTTTATTAGTTTTCATCCCTTTATTTTAGTATGATTTTACAGTCATACTTCCCAATTTGTCTATTGCCAATCCTCATAATAGTCTAGTCAAAATAGGTTTTAACCCGGAAAAAATATCTACAAAATAGATATGGTACTGTTGGAACAGCAAAGTTGTTCTCATTTTCTATTTTAACTTGTTGTGGAAGGGTGAGCCACAAGATAAAATGATTAAATTTTGGGTCGGATCCAAGAATTTGTTCCTGATTGAGAGATATTTTTGCGTTTTTAAAAATAGTTTTCTGTATTCGCTCCTGTCTGTCCATACGATATCTTCAAAAGTTCTGAATTAATTTCATTATAATGTTATGAAAAGGTTCTTGACTGGGAGATATTTTGGCGTTTTAAAATAAAATACATTTCCGTATTCGCCCCTGGTTGTCCATACGATATTTCCAAAAGTTCTGAATTAATTCTAATGAAATTCCGAGGAAGGATGAGGCACGTGGTGAGGAAGATGTGATTGAATTCTATGGCTGATCCAGGAATTCGTTTTTGATTGAGAGATATGTTTCCTTTCTTTTTTTTAACGTATGTTACTGTATTCGCTCCTGTCTGTCCATACGATATCACAAAGATTTCTCTATGAGTGTCAATAAAATTGTATGGAACGTTGGGCCACGGGGTAAAGAAGAAGTTATTATATTCTGGGGTGGATCCAGAATTCGTTTTTGATTGAGAGATATTTTTGCGTCTTTTTTCATATATTTCTGTATTCGCTCATGTCTGTCCAGCCTGCCTAGTCTGTATATCATTGCAAAGAAAAACATTTCCAGTGTGGACAAAAGAAGTGTTTTCAGATCCTTGAAGAGGATAGTTTTATGGTTCCAACGATACCAAATTTATTTTGTAGACATTTTTTCGGGTATCCCCATTTTTTTCATTATTTTAACTAAACTATAAGATAATATAACTAAGCAGAGAAAAATAGTAGTGTAATAATTATAACAGAGTTACTTCACTTGGACTGTATAGATAAAACATGGATATTTTTGGTTGCTTTAATATATGCTTTTTACTGGTAATATTAGCCAAATCTTTTTTTTTAAATGCGGGTGGGGGTGTAAATTACAGAAATTGCTTAGTTAACTTTTATTCATTTTTCTTTTCTTTACAGAATGTTTCGCAATGTTTGGCCATATCTTATTCCTTGCCTAATTTTATTCTTTTCTTTTATATTTTTCCCACCATTGTTTTTCATTAATCACTTTTCATTGTTTCTTTCTTCTTCTTTGTCCATTCGTTAAGACTGTTTTTCCTTCTTACACTTTCGTCTTGTCATACCAATATTTTTCGTGCATATCTTCAATCTTACGTTGTATATTTTTCTCATGTATTTACTTTCCTTTCTCTCATCTATTCCTCTTTCTTTCTTTCCTTCTCTCTTTTCCTTTCTTTCTTTTCTTCCGACCCTTTCTTTCCTTCCTTTGTCAAAATGTTCATTCCTTTTCATCAATCAGGCAATTCCTTATTCAATGTTTATAATATTTTTGTTTTATTTCTTCATTCTTTCTTTCATTTCATACAACATATCTTTTTTTCTCCTCTTCTTTTATGACATAAAATCTCCATAATCTTTCTTGGTTTATGGAAAGGTGAACCAATGTTATTTTCTAAATGGTGAACAATTCTGAAATGGAGATTTAAATGTGCTTCTATTGAAGTTAGAGTATTTACCACAGGAATAGAATCCTTAATTTAAAATATAATGAATGAATACAAGCGCATTTTAATGCATACATAGACACGCACTCGCACAAGCGCGTGCACACGGGCCCACACGCAAACATATATATGTATGTGTATGTGAAGGAGAATGTGTGTGTGTGCATGTATATGTAAGATATAAACACGGAGCAATAGTCTGGCCGATCAGATCTTATCTTTGGAGACTGGTGTGAACAACAGACGCTAGAGAGTCCACAGTTCCAGTTCTGAAGTCTGGTGCTGGACATGGAGTTAACCATTTTCATCCTGATTCGCTCATTCAGATGAGACTTCAACCAGTATTGTGAAGCACTTTCAGGACTGGCCACTTTCTTCTTTGCAAACAACAATGTCAATCATGCGCGATGTATCCCAGTTCAGCCCCGAGACATGATGTCCCTTGAGCAACACCATCCAGAAGTGGCTAGGGCGTTTCACAAGGGCAACTTTGTTGTTCACAAGACTAGAAGAGAATTCTCTGGCCTTGGCGATTGAACAAGACCATGAACAAAACAATTCAGTCATCAAAGGTAATGGAGGAGCCATTGGATTGACAGAAGATCCAGTAGCACTTTGTAAGTGGATAGTAGCTGGACCCGAAGTGAGTCGTCTAGTAGCTGGATACGAGGCTGTGTCAGGTGTGAAAGTGTAAAACAAATGGCAGCAAACATGAGAGCCCAGATATCTTTCTTTGAGAAAGTGACTGCGCCCTCTGTAGTGTTACTGGAGATTACCCATTCCAAGAACAGTCAGCCGACCTACTAGCGCTAGATACGAAGAATATTGCAGACCCAGCTTTTGCCGAAATGGTTGGTGCATATCACCAGCGGGGCAAAGAGTAGTTCCAGTAATTCATGAAAGAGCTACAGAATAAAAATGAATGTACATTCTATCACCGAATCAATAAGAACACAGTTTCATTCTTTAAACAAGTCTTAAAGCAAGCTGGGAGCAGTTCTAAGGAGAAGGTGCTGAAAGATGACTGTCGAGGGTTCACACGACTCTACATCTCATGCCAGTACAGGCATTGTGACTTGAAAGAATTCTTCAAGCATGCAAACCAGTCGTCTCCTACACATCACAGTGACAGTGGCAAGGGAGAAATTAAAAATCAAAGCTATACATATTGATAAATTAAACTCCCGAATGGAAACTATAACATCTTATTTCATTCATCACGGAACATAGAATACTTTATAAGAAGCTTATAAAAGTGTATAGGCCAAAATAAAGGTTATATTTATATCAAAATATACATGTCACGCGAGTGATCTAGTATTTTACGTAACGAACAACACTAACTCAGTTGACAGGAATTATTGCATGAAAAAGGATAAAATACAGTGAATCCGAATTAAAAACCTAATTTTTCATTTAGCATTATTTGCAATTTGCAATGAAAAAAAATGAAGCAATTGTCACAGTGCATAGTTAGCAAATGGAATAGAGCAATCATGAAAATATGAATGACCCTGAAAAGTGCCGTTTTGTAAAGTAAATGTCGTACAGAAATTGTTACTTGGCGACTGGAGATGGTTGAACGTTTGCTGTAGTGGGCCACTATTGTATTTTGATTGGTCAAAAAATAAAACAATAAGAAAGTTTGAAAATGAGAGCGTTAAAATATCAGCAGCTGCCAGGAGCCTACCGTTGAGCCTATTTAAAGCTGAAGCGGGCTCTGGCGGTTACATTCTTATTTTACATCTACTCCATACTACACAACAAAATGTCAGGACGAGGCAAAGGAGGAAAAGTTAAGGGAAAGAGCAAGACCCGTTCATCCCGTGCCGGACTTCAATTCCCCGTCGGTCGTATCCATCGTCTTCTGCGTAAAGGCAACTATGCCAAGAGAGTCGGTGCCGGTGCTCCCGTCTACATGGCAGCCGTCATGGAATATTTGGCCGCTGAGATTCTAGAGTTGGCAGGAAATGCTGCCAGAGACAACAAGAAATCCAGAATCATCCCCCGTCATTTGCAATTGGCCATCCGTAATGACGAAGAATTGAACAAACTGTTGTCCGGAGTGACCATTGCCCAGGGTGGTGTCCTTCCCAACATCCAGGCTGTTCTTCTGCCCAAGAAGACCCAAAAGGCCGCCAAGTAAATTTATTTTACTTTGTAACCTCCATAAAACGGCCCTTTTCAGGGCCACCAACATTTTCATCAAAGTCTACTTACCATTACTATACAATTGCTTTTTGACAACTTGTTAAAACATTTCAACGTGCTTTATAAACATATCCTATTTACATTTTATGTTTATTTACTTTTTCCCCACCTTATTCGATTTCTTCAATGTAAAGATGAAATAGAAATCTTGGTGTTTTAGTTTTGAAGCTCCCCGGTCCAATTCTATTATGCACATATATGAAAATGCTTTGTAAATCCGCACACACACACATATATATGAGCGCACTGATGCTAGGCAGAGGGCTCGGGAACAAAACTGTTCCTAAGCAGAACAAATCTAGTTTTTGAGATTTCACATGTTTATTAATTTAAACTAGATAAAAATAAAAAGATGAAGTTGGAAGTTAGTTGCATAATTTTGGGGGTTCAGGCAGATTTCTTAGTTAAGAAGAGAAATGCTGGATGAATATCTGGACTTTGCCAGTGAAAAAGAAAATTGTACTAATAGTTATTGAAGCATTTTGAACGGTTCCGACAAGCCTTACAAAAAGATTAGAAGAATTGGAATTCTGAAGAAGAATCCAGACGACAACATTACTAAGATTTAGCATGCATAATGAGCAGAGTGCTGGATTATTGAAGGGACTTGCTGTCACTTGATCCCCAGTAAAAGCCACCAGCTACTGGTGGGAAAATTCAACGAATACAAAATATATATCATAAAGAGTACCATCTGAAGATGCATCTAACAGATGTAATAGCGGTTGGCATTTAAGATGTGGGTATTTTAGAAATGTTTATACTTGGGTGGTAAGCTAGTTTCTTTTGATAGTTTGTTTTCAAACATGTTAACAGAAATAGAGTTTACTGAAAATTGTGTTCCAGTATGAAAGGGATCTTGATGGTATAAATCTGTCTCTAATACCAAGATGGTGGTGTATTTGTGACCTCTGTTTGTGGTTCTTAGTAGCCTGAGTTTACTCTGTTTGCATATCTTACAGTGAGTATCTGCGTCCATTTCTACCATAGACAACAGCATTGTTGAAATCGGCAAAAATACTGAGAGTGCTGGCGTATTGAGGAGACTTACTGTCACTTGATATCCAACGAGATCACCAGATATTAATGAGGAGAAAATTCATTAAAAAACAATGACTTTTTCTTCTCGACCGTTTAAAGCTTTCTGTTATTTCCTACCCGCCCGTCCATAATGTTTCTTGCGTTCATAAAAAACATTACATTAATTAGTTGCTTCCTGACGTGCATATTCAATTCAACTAACCTTTGCATTTTGATAGGAAAAATATATTTATTTGACATAAGGAGTTGTGTAACTTACGTCTGATATGACGAGCTATGGGTCTGACGCGTAAAAAAAAGTATGGCCCCAATGATGACGAGAGCCACTGTATACGACTGGGGTGAAAATTCATTAAAAGAATAACAATGATGTTAAATTGAAGAAGAAGGGAAGAGAATAATGCAGTTCCCGACAAACTTGACCTGTAATCCCCATTGTATTTGTGAATGATTTTATTTCAATCCTTGTTGGATTCTGTATATGGTCCCGTTATCTGTTCCCACGTGCTAGAACCGAAAGCCGGACATAATTTCGGGTAATATCAAACCAAAATCTAATTTTATTTGTAGCTTCTAATTTTTGAGTAAATATTCACACCACGCAGTCATCTCTTGGGATCTATAAACAGGTGGGGAAAGCAACTGTGGACTCTTTATAAGTTAAAACTTAATAATAAGACGCTGATCTATAATTTTTTACGCCCACTTCTTCTTTCTCTCGCAGGGGCGTGATTGTGGACTTGGGCTCGAATCTGCTCAGGTTGCTGTACTGTCGGATCACTCCTCTGCTTTTGTTGTAATGACCAGGGTCTGTACTTAAAGCTGCAGTCAGCCGTACTGTCATGTGGATCAGCACCAACAGTCGCAGACAACCGTACTATCATGATTTTCTGTGACAAAAGTTGATGACAGCTGTTCCATCCTGGTTCTCCTTCAAAGGGTCGGTAGAACCCTATAGCCAGCTCAGGCTTCTACCAACTATGGGATGTTCAAGTCCTGTCGTCTAGCCACAGTTCAGCCTCACTGTCGGAACATTCCAGCAAAGGGGCGACAGAGTTCCATAGCCAACTCGAGCATATGTCAGGAGAAGGACACTCCTGTCAAACCTACGGGCCCTAATCCTATCCGCGCCACTCCGGTGGTCCATAGGATGCAAACCCTCGGTTTAAAGGGTGGGGTCAACCTGGGCAAGTCGCACTTCACCTTAAAACTACATCGCTCAGGCTGGGTGGTTACTCCGTACATAGGCCCCGCCGTCTATGGTCCTAATACCGTGGAAAACCATCCCCATAATCCCCGTTCGCGAAGCCCAGCCATTCACAGATATACAATATATCTGCTCGGGCGGCCGTAGTGTTCCCGTCCTGTGCTTCAACTCCACAGGTTAGTCATACCGTCTGAACACTCCCCCATGGCTAGCTCGCATCTGCCAGGAGAAGGAAACTCCTGTCAAACCTACGACCTAAGGACAATGCTGCAATCTGTGCCACTATGGTGGGCCATAGCATGCAAACCAAAGGTTCAAAGGATGGGGTTGGCCGCGCGCACGTTGCATTTCACCTTAAAACTCCATTGCGCAGACCACAGATTTTCCACATTCGGGCCCCGCCGACCTAGGACCCGAGTAAAGACACAGAAACCCATCCCAAATCTCCGTGTTATGATTTACGTATCCGGACACCTGTGGCGGAAATGTAAGTGACTTGTTCACCTTAGGAGATGGGTATATTGCATCAGGTTGTAAACAGGAAATGGGGACCACGTAGGCCTTAGAGAAACTATAAAAAGCAGACCCAAAGAAGTGGAAAGCGGACAGAAATCTCGACACTCAAAGAAGACAGACAGATATCAGCGGAGCCGAAAGGCACGACACCACTGTCCCTGTTGGGGGACAGCCTGGCGGTTCTCCTTATCTTCTCTCTCCCACTCTTCACTATCCGGCCGACAAAGATGTATGTTGTGTAATAAAAATCTGTCCAGATATTTTTACAAGCAAGTCTTCGAGTTTCCTTTATAGTGAAGTCCAGCGAATTCTTCCCGGCCTATATAACATAGGTCATTTTGGTGCATTCTGGCCAGATACGTATTTGCAAGACGTAGTTTGAAACAACCTGGGGAACTGAGAAAATAATTCCACATCCAGAGAAAAATGGCAAGGACACATGATGTGAGGGTCACAGAAAGAAGAGGAAGAGAAGGAACGAATCAGCAGACGTATAAATGAAAGATTAATTTGGAAAAAAAAGGACAATTAAGGACAAGCAAGGTATGTTTGAAGACTCTTTTTGTTTTGTGCCTGTGAGGGAACGGAAAAAAAATGTTTCCTAAAAATAATGAAAAAAAAGAACGAAGAAAAAAAAATCGAAAGACTTAACTGCTTGCACAATATGAACAAAATATAGACAATTCACACACAAAGAAAGAAAGAGGGGAACGAAAAAGGGAAAGAAATGACTGGCCGACTGATCAAAAACACGCAGTTTGGAAGAGACATTTTTCACATGAACATTTTTTATTCTGTTTTGATATATTTCATGCTCCTTTTGTGCTAGCTAAAACTGTAATATTGTTTTAAAAAACAAACAAAATTGATCAGGATTGTTGAAAATGTATTAGCATGTTACTATACTGCTGTA
>VCCN01000026.1:0-25048 GCA_006491835.1 Architeuthis dux
AAGAGGAAATATCCATCTCCAGGACAGCTTCTCTGGCCTTTCTTTCGAGTGATAAGAAAACGGTTGGGGAACGTCTTTTGAGTGATAATGGAGTGGCCATCTGCCGTATCTTCATCTCACGTTTCCAGGAATCGTAATTCTCCGTGTTTAGAAGTGGTGGATTTAGCAATTTCGAAGCCATTTTGTATATGTTGATCGACGCTCTGCTACCAAATGTAAAATAATAAGTCACACACTGACATACGATAGTAAGACAACAGTTTTATTGCAAACTGATTTTCTTTACAACCTGATTGTTCCACTGGTAAACATCTAATGCCCGCTCGTCTGCGGTCACGTGGTCATCAGAATTAGGGAGCGCCCCTACGTAAGGGCCATAACTCTGTTCATAGAACATTTGTACTTAACAGTAGGGATTAGGCTTTTGAGCAATAGCAATAAGATAGAGAAATGTTATCAGAAAAAATAAAATCTATCATCATAAAATGACTAGATAGTAATAAAAGATTCTTTGACAAAATAGGTTTAATATGGCAATTAAAATAATAAAAGACTAGATTTAAATAATAAAAATAACCAGTGAGAGGCATTAGTGGGATATGGACCTTTCTGGGGGCCTTGTTAAGTTGATAAATGAGAGGACTGAAATGTAGGCCATCTGCATTGCTAAAGTTGTTTTGGTGAAAATTATGCCACGATAGGTAAAACTAAATTAAAAAGTATTTTCTTTTAAAAATGGGACAAAGTTAGGCAAATATCTTAAAAGTTTAAATGCCTCAGGCAAGTTATCAAAATTTGATTGGTAAATCAAAACATTCCAACAGTTGTTTTTGGTTCTAGGATGTCATAATATCAGTAATCACTGCAGTAATGTTCAGGGCCAGGATTGGCAGAGATCTTGACGGGTTTTCTGGGAAATGAGATAATGATTAAAGGATTAGTGACTGAAGGGGTCCTGTTCATCGATTTGTTAGCTGATCATCTGGATTTCTCGGATTAAGGAGAAATCCAGATGCCACTGACATAGGTGAAAGATTGATGGTGTCAATTTTCCATAACTAACCCCTTAGATTGGCTCTAGGTGTTTCTGAATGCAGCTGAACCTCAGGATGGTCCAAAGATATTATGTGAACCCTATTCACAAAATAATGCCCAGGCTTTTCTCGATTAGTCTGCTTGTCAATGTAAAAGAAAACACACTCGGCACACATGCACTCAACTCAAGAAGAGTTAGAGCATCCAGTCTTCTTTCAGCACTTATCTTTTCATGCTACCAGGAAAGGTAATCATCAACACACATCTTGTATCATTGTTCCATTACCATTTTTGAGAACAAAGTCTCTCTCTTTGATGCAAATTCTTGGGTTTTAAGGGTTTTTATTGATTTTTTTTCTTCTTTCATTGCAATAATTTCAGTAATGGTTAAAATAGCAATCACAACTATTGACTTTGTGGTTTTAACATTTTTTTCAATTTGGCATTTTGAATCTAAAAATGTTAGATGAAATTTTAATGAAGTTGAATGTTATTATGTAAACAGTTTTCAATATTGCTTCAATTTCTACACTGCTTTGATCCTAATCCAAATCATTCAAACAATATGGTCATTTTGTAATTGTTAGTCATTTCTTTTATAGACTATACCTTTTATCAAGGTAAGAAAAGGGGAAATTCCTGAATAAGTAATGATGCAAAAAGACATGGGGAAATGGCAAAAAGGAGGATGGAAGAAAAAATGAGAGGGAAAAGTCAACCAAGGGGAGAGAAGTAGAGAGAGATGAGGGAAGAGCTGAATGTCTTCAGAATAAGGGGGAAATGGCAAGAAGAGGAAAGGGATGAACATTTCTAGAATGAGAGGAAAATATTAATTCTATAAATAGAAACTGACTTTACATCAAGCTTAATGGGCACCAAAGGCAGCCTTTAAGTGAGTACATTCTAAATAGCATTGTTCTTCCATACCAGGCCAATATTAATGGATAATGTAAACAAACCTTGCTAGCAGAAAATCTTTTACAAAGGAAATCCAACAACTGATGCAATCCATTTTCATTTTTCTTCCAAATTTTGGGCCCAGATGTGGAAGCCAACAATTGTAAAACCTCAAAAGCTCTCTCATTGCCTGAAAAAGGAACAAGTAAAATGAAATTATGGAAAGATCAATTAAAATCATTTCAGCAAGTTTATTCATTTTATCATTTTCTATGTATGTATCTAATGAATCATTTGCCACTAAATGTGTTATTCTTGGTAGACAATATGCATAAGAGGAACAGTCAATATGACTACTGCCCTAAAGAAATGGAAAACAGAATGAGTTGATAGATATTTGATTTAGAGATTGTATGAACTGGGAAAACAAAATGGAGTAAAAGTAGTAATTAATGCCTAAGGTAGAGTAACATGAGAAATATAAAATGTCTGCATCATTAGGAGGAAAGCAAAACTGGAGAAGCACATATTAGACTGTTCCAGTAGACTAGCTGTAATCCTTAGCTTTGGCTATCCAAGACTAAAAGTATTAAATCATAAACATGCAAACAGTGTGCATGTTGTCAGTGCAGTTAGTTATTATAAAAGATAAGGATAAATGGAAAAAAGCAATCACAAGCATAAGCATAAAAGAGTAAGCCAAAATTCTGTAATGCCTCCATGGCCAAGATGAAAATACATAGTTGAAATCAGAAGTAAGATCTAATCAGGTTTTTAATCTATTTTTATTGTACATTTGAAGGTTGGGAAATTAGGTTCACATCATTTTCCCCATTAAACTAACTGGAACAAATTCTATTATATAAGGTCAACAAAAATAATTTTGCATTGTCAACCCATAAAACATAAAAGCATTACTTGAGATAAATGAATGGCCTCCATTTGTCTCTAAAGACAATGGAACAACACTGATTCCATTGTCCGCGCCATTATCGCTATGCCAATCACACCTCCTGGAGATAAATATATATTTTATATACCCCTTAAATTAGTTATGAACATAAAAAATCAGCCAAAAATGAACCCCCATCTAACAGAACACATTCCAAAAATGTAATATACTTTCTTAAGAGGAATCACAAAATCAATTATAAAAAGTAATAAATTATATTAATTAAACTACGATTTATCAAATTTAAAGCCGTTTGTTTACATTTTAAAGCTAGTGTAGCAGCTACTATCCTATTAATAGTTAATTATACTCAAATATGGATTTAAATATTAGGCTGGTTTTATCACGATAAAACTAGGATGAATGCCATGAAATACAAAACTAAATATAGTTCCCCATTTCTCGTGACATCAGCGGCTCCCTATAGAAGGACACTAATCTTTGCTCATTCGGCCCTGGCTCCTTAAACCAGTCCCATTTAGCTCGTGCTTCCCTCAGGCAAGTAAATCTCTGGCTAGATTCTTCTAAGATTTTAACTTTTCCTTTTTAAGCCAGTAACTCTTCTCTTGTGTCTCCTTCATTTCTTTTTCACTATAGGCCCAGGAGACAACATGACTTGAGAACTATTTATTTCTAACAGATTTTGTATAGCCTTAAATCCATTCTGGTAGAAACTTATTCTATGCCAGCTTAACCCCTTTCTGTCACTTATCTTTTGTTACGTTCACAGATTTTGTGTCTTGATCGCAATGTGCAAATATCACCCTATTTTTCAATGCAGCTAAAATCGATCTGTATCAAGACAAGACCATTTCTATTGTAAATTGTAAACTATTCTTAACTCTTGTCCTTAAATGTTTATATGTTTTGCCTTTTTAACTACATTTAATATGTGTATCTTTTTGTTTATTGCAATGTATTATTAAATGTCATGTTTATTTTTATCTCCTGCATTTTGTCTTTCTTTGTTTTATTGGATTTTCCATTTACAATGTCTCCCACGTGTTAAGTTACCAATTGCCGCCAAAAGCCTCATATTTTGGACGGTTGATTCAAACAGGTTTCCGGCATGCTCAATTCCTGTAATGACATTAACTTCTTCAGCCAATTGGAGACTTCCATTTCAAACAAAGGAACTTTCCTGCCTGGCTGTTTTCTTCCTTCCTTCCTCCATTCCATATGGTAACTGGCTGCTGCTACTACCACCACCATTGATACAACTGACCACAGCTACATTATTATTGTGTCTACTTTTATCTATAGTAATTTCTCCTCACTCTTCCCTCGCATATTTATATCTATCTTACATTTACATACATCATTATTACTTTTCAATCTATTAAGATTCATAAAGAGATTTCAAGAAAACTCAATGACTCCGCTGGGAATAAACATTTGTATAGATTTTTCATCAATTTTACAAATAAAATAATGTTTCTATTGACAGCTGCTTTCCCCATATCAAATAGCACTAAACATCAAACAGACTGGCTCTAATTATTGACAGTTTAATTTTATCATTATAACTTAACATACAATTAAAATAGGATTTTCCAATTACCAAAAATATACAATGTACAAGATATATGTGAGTTTATGATGAGTTTTTAGTTTAAATTGATCTGTTCTCGATGGTTTACAATTTAGCTGAAAGGATTTTTTTTCAACTTTCAATAAAAATAAGCTATTCTCTTGGAAAAAATAAATTTGTTTTTATGCATATTGTTAGAGTATATTGTAATTATACAGAAAAAAATGTAAAAAGTGTGACAAAATGATCATATCTTATTTATTTAGTCATTTCAACAGATGTTGAACTATTTTCAAGTTACAATCTACATAGCAAGGGAAAAAGTAGCATTTAACTCCAGCCATCATGCCATAGTATCAGAGAAATTAACACTGTGTAGATTATAAAATGAATCAAATTATTTATGCTTAAATTTAAAAATAACTGCAAATTTTACCTGAAAATAATATTTTCTATATTAATTTTAATGAATCAACTTTAATTTTCTTTTTAATTTCTTAAAAATCAACTATTAGAGTTGACCATTAATCGTTTTATTATATTAAAGAGCATTTGAAAGAGTAAAATAAAGCAGTATCATGAAAAGTAACATTTTGAAAAAAGATTTGATACATTGCCTAATCTATCCTCTTTAGAATGATGTAACACTTGAAGAGAAATCCTGGATTTTTATTACATTAAAAATCATTTAACATGGTGTTGAGATTTGGCTACTTTCCGAGAATAAGGGTCTGTACATTCAAGAAAAAGTTATCTCCCTTGAAAAAGTCATTTAAAAGAACAATGATGTGGATCTTAGCAAAACTTGAGAGTTGTATTATTCACTTTTTTTTTGGGGGGGGGGTTGTTTACTGGAAAAATTTAGTCATGTTTTTACAAAATCAATAGAAATATAAAAAAGTGAAACCTTTAACATTACGTTCCTTCGGATTTTAATCTTTAATGAATCCTGCTCTCCTCCTTACTCCCCGTCTATCCTTTTCTCTAAACATTTCTTTTGTGTGTTTATCCTATCCTTTCTTACAGTTTTTCTGTCTATATGATCCTTTCTTTCTCACTTTTTTCTGTCTTTCATTTTTTTTATATCCTGCTCATCCCGCCATTTTGTTTACCTTGTTTCCTTTCTTCTCGAATTTATAAATGCTTTTTCCAAGAAGTCGAGGAAAGAAAATCCACTTTTTTATTCATTCATTGTCTTGTTTATCAAACCTTCATGAAATAGCCATTGTTAAAACAAAACAATCAAATTGTGGGATTTATTAATATTTATAACTATTTTTGTTAATTGTACATTAACAAAAATAGTTATCTCCCTTGCAAAAGTCATATATTCTCAGAAAGTACCAAAAATTTTCCTTAAATACTTATGTCCTTTAACAAATATTTGCATAATAAGCATTAAAGATAATTATAAATCTACAAGATTTGCAATAATCATAAGAAATACTAAATAACTATGCCATCAGCAAAAGCTATACCCATGATAAAAGATAATATCAAACTTTAGCATTATTTCAACTAACAGATTCTTAAAATCTTTCATCTCTTGTCTGTTACTTGACCAACAAGTGAAGTTCTTTACACTGTTAAAGAAGTTTATCTGAAAATACTTCTAACTTCTACATCTTCTGTCTTCATTTTAAAACTAACGGAACCATTGTTATAGTATATAACATTTTCAAGCAACATTTTAAAAGTTTCTGATGCTGTAATTTACACCTGATCAAAATCAGAAATTTACCAATTAGAAGAAAGTTCCTAAACTCACATTTGGAAAATGCTAGGTTATGTTTTTCCCAAATGCTGAATATAAATGGAGCAACCTATTTTAACCAAAACTTGTATATCTTGTACATATTAAGACTGTGGTATCTTATCAGCTGACACTTCACAATAATAAGGAAAATCAATGACAAATCTATCAGAGATAAGGCAAGCTGCCCCACATCCACTTTTATCTGCCTGCTTTAGTGATTTTGGCCCACTGAACACCTCTCCCTAAAAATCTCATTTTCACTGATTGATTTTTGTTTAATCTTTGATAAAGCAACAAAACATTAAAATAATAAACATCATAAACTGTTCAGAGGATGAAGAAAGCTGTTTGCTGAACTAAAAATAGCTTAGAAATTTTGAACAGTTGTTTTTGTTATTTACTATTAAGGAATGTTTTAGATATATGTGTGTATGATAATTATAATGACACTTATTAGTGAGAGCCTATATTTGCCCGGAGTCGGTGTGAGCGACCTCTAAACGAGCGTCCAACCTATTTTAACCAAAACTTGTATATATTGTACATATTAACTGAGAAGTTTTGGTAAATTATTATATAATAACAAAAACAGCTATAAATGTTTAGTATTTGTCATAAAAACTGCTACAACCAGCAAATCTATTGAATATGCATGAAAAGCAAAATAAAGAGCTAAGATGACTAGCCTGTTAAACAAGCAACAGAAATATGTGAGTATGCCACAAAAACATGTTTTTTCATTCCACGTGTAAAAAGGTAAAAAGTACCCATGCACAATATAAAATTAATTTGATATTTTGAAGATAAATCACAAAAAGTACTTCTCTATTAACAATTAATGAAAATCAAGTATATGTGTAAATTAAAAAGCTAACCTGGAGGCACCAGAACTTCTATGATAATGAACCTATACTAGCAGTATGCCCAGGCTGGAAAGTAGCTATAAATGACCCAGAATTGTTGTTAATGAAGGCATATTCACCATAATAAAACACCATTGGATTCACAGTGAAAAGTTATTTTCCATGTCAGAAATGAAATTGCTTTCCACTACATTTATAACCTGTCCAATATCTCATGCATTCTTCAAGTTAGCACATTTTAAGGGACTACAATGCACCGTTTGGGAGAAGATAGACATACTCACAAACTCAAATATATATTAGATTATATATATATAGAGAGAGACTGGCCGACCGGCGAGCACTGCTCATCGGAACAAGAGTTCATTCCTTGGAAAGGGAAGGAAGGGGGAGGCAAGAAGGAGAAGAAGAATAAAAAATAGGGGAAAATCTGGAAAAGTAAAAAAAAACAACAAAAAAACGACTTAATATCAGGGTTGTTTGATTTAAATCACACTGAATTAAATCAAAAGATTTTTTTAAAAATCCCAATTTATTGTTTACCTGTAATTTCATACTGAATCAAATATTTATTTCTAATCACCAGCTAAAATATTTTCTCATAACTGCAATAACATTTTCACTATGAAATAAAAAATCTTCTCTGAATTATTTAAGTAACAAATGCCTTGTTTATTATGCTTAAGCATTTTCAACTTGAGAATGCATGAGCAGTTTTTGGATTCATTGCTTTAAACAGAAATACAAGTTTTGCTTAGTGAATGAGAGATTTTAGTGGTTGTCTCAGTGTTGCCAAGCATATGTTTTTTTTTTATTTATAGCTAAAACTATTGTATCAGCCAGTTCCCTAAAACTAGTCTTAATACGAAAATATGGATTCGAACATCACTTCGATAAAACAAGTCCAACTGATATGAAATACGAAACCAATTTTTCTGTGACATCAGCTGCTTCCTATAAAACACCATGTAAACCAGTCTCTTCACTCATTTAGCCACTGGCGTTTTAAACATAGTGGCTTAGCCTGTGTCATCCTGTAGGCATCTCTTTACCTACTAACTTAATTGTTTTCACTATTAGATATAATTACGTATTTTCATTCATTTTTCCATCCTAGACGAAAGCCTTTCCTAATATTACTAGGTGCTTTCGGTAAATAACCACATTTTGTCTGTACAGATTTTTGCCATAAGAGCCAAAAATTATAGTTCTAACCTACGGAATCACTGGAGTACAATTACCAGTACATGTATTATTTCCTTACAATATTCTGTATTTTTGGTATGTCATAAGGACCATAATTACTGCTATCACTTCAGTATGCCTCCTAAAGGAACCATCATGGTAGCATACACATTAGGCCAGGGGCCAGCAGGGCCTACCGTGCACCCCACCCCCCAGGATTCTACATTTAGAGTACCAAAATGTTCCTTAGGATGTCCTGTTTCAGAAAAAAGATGTTCCCCAGAAAAAGGTTGGGAAGAACTATCTCATTTGCATAAAACGAAATGGCCACCAGCACACCAAAAAATACAGAATTTCATATCTCTTCTCCCAATCGACATATCTGAATACTTTAAAAGGCTAAATCATGGTTTTCAGACATGAGAAAATTCAAAAATCCACAATTTTGCCTATAAAGTATACTTGAAATTTCCTTGTAAAATCCTGAAATACCTATAAATTATTTTATGGTAAAATAAGGTGGATTTTTTAATTCCTCATTACTCGTGTCTCTCTGCTTAAAATTCCATTTTCAAAATGGTCGCCTCTGCATCGTCTTCAAAGATGACATCTGATGTCACTACTTTCAGCCAATCAGCGACCTCCATTTATGTCACGTGCAACACATTTATCCTCCCTTTCAAACAAAGGAATCTTTCCCACCTTCGCTTCTTCCCTCATGGTAATTTGCTGCTGCTATTAACAATTACTACTACTGTTCTGATGAACAATACACAGTGACTGCTGCTACATTTTTTATAGTGAATTCTTTTCACTCACTCTTCCACATTTCATATAAGATACAACATTATTTTCTTTTAAATCTTATATTCTCTTTGAAAATGGCTAAAGTTTTTCATTTCTAGTTAACTTTATTTCTAAAAATGTTTTATATACTTATCAAATAAAATTCCAGGACAAATTATTAATGAGAATAAATCTTACTTTTATTAAAATTACTAATTACTTTTTTAAATTGGCCAGATTCTCAATTATCGTAGATTTTTATTGGCTAAATTGGAAAACAATAATCAGCCAGATCTATCTAAAAAGTCGTTAATTTGGCAACACTGGGTTGTCTACAACGGAACACATTTTTGATCGGGTTCATGCAAGATCATTTTGTTGTATTCTATGGTTCACCAACCCTCATCTAGTGGTTTTCAGTTGAAGATCAAAAGACGAAATTAATGACAGGGTTGCTTCAGTTTCATAAATCAATTTGATGTTTGCTACTCTACAGATTTAAGTAATTAAAAAATTGAGAAATATGTATGGAAAACCTAGATTTCATTAAATTTTGAAGTGTTAAAAAAAACCCCCAAATCTGGGTTTAAAAGCCCAGCAAAGTTATTTTAAAATGCTGCAAAAATAAAATAGTTGAATGAAACAAAAAACAAAACAAGATCATAAGTTTAATTTGGATGCATTCCCCATAAATACACACACACATGAATTTCCCATTTGCTAAAGTTGAGGGGTTTTTTCCATGCGCTTCGTGATTGATTAGGAAATTTTCCAGTGAAAAATTAGCACTCATCGGAAACTTGGAACAGACCCGACACTATTAGGATTATGTTGCAAGTCACCCAGATTTCTTTTGCATTCTTTAATTTAGCACATTTTATGGTACGAACAGAGGCACAAACTTTCAACAACTATATATTAGATTAGCAGTTAAATATTTGAGGAGTAAAAAAATAGAAGCTTTCAAACTTTTGATCTTTTAATTGGGGGAAAAAGTTTCCCTTTACTTTTGACCCGTTAAAGAATTATATATAAACATATAAAATGAGATATGTATATATGAATATTGAACGGAAAGAGAGGGTCCAGCATTATAGTTACATTGCCAATTCGCGTTGGATACACTGGTTCTTGTAATATCACCAAAGTTAAGTGACAGGAGCCTGGTCATTACCCAGATGAGTTACTGTCTGGAAATACCATGGGCCGAATGCAGCAACAAGATTGTTCTGCAGCCGTCTATTAACAAAGCATCTTGCCAAGCTAGGACCAGACTGTGCAATTGGTCCTTCATCAAGCACATGCTGCTTCATGGAGGACACATGACAGTGTGTTCTATGAACTTCCATACTCATATGAGCATAACATTGTAAATAGACCACACCACCTCAAACCTTTTTAATAAATTTCTTCTCAAAACCAGTCCATTGAGTATGCATGCCAGATTGGATAGATAACATCTATCTAATCTCAGTGCAAAATCCTTCACAAAGAAATAAACCTATTTCTAAAATATCAATAAGTCTTACAAAATTTCATAATAAATGAACCTAAAGTTTTTTACTCTTAATATCTTAAATACAAACAAAAACAGTTCGCTTTTGCTGGGGGAGGGGGATATTACAATTTCCTTCAGATAAACAAACAACACAACTTAAAATAAACAAAAGGAACGAACGAGCATTATTTTTACAGCAATCAGGGATTTTAACCATGCACCAGGTAAATTCTGCTTATTATCCTGACCATGTCATCCAGAGTTGCGATTACTGGCTATAGCTGCAGTTTCCTTTGTGTGTGTCCTCAGTTCCATTTGGGTCCACCCCAGGATGTCCTTCTCATGTTAAGTTGGCATTCCCAACTCCCATAATTCATTGGTGTTCTGGGATGACCTCTGGTTTACCAGTGACCCCTAGGGGCGATATTAACCCCACTCGTAATATCAGCGGATCACGTAACAATATTCTTATCTCTTAAAAGACTCCATTTTCCATCAAGTATTTTACTCTCAGATCATCAGAATTGAAACATTATGAAAGGCTAAATGTTTGAAGGAAATTTAAATTGATCAAATCTTACCATAATTAGCTTGTATATAACAAGTGCAAAGTTGAGAGACAGTTTGATTTTCTACCAGTGTCTTCCTGCCATTTGATGTTCGACACACAGCTGTGAGGCAGTCATAGCAGCTATTTAACATTTCAGGTATATCAGATTTACGTTGATCAACCTCTCTCTCAGAATCATTTACTCTGTGAAATAAAATAATTATTGAACAAATTCTTAAAAGTTGTTTTTCATCCAATTATTAAAACTGACAAGCACGTTAAGGTACAAATTTAAGCAGTCGTTCAGCAACAAACATGAATTACTTTGAGTCATTTCTAGCTTTTTTATCAATCATAATCCAAACAGGTTTCACTACCATTTTTACTCATGTACAATACTATTTAATAGAAAAAAAGAATCAGGGTCAAAATTGGAGGGTAGCATTATATTCGACTGTATAAAATATAACATATATTACTGATTTTTAGCTACAAAAAGTGGTGGTTGCATTATATTCGAGATTGCATTGTACTCCAGTAAATACAGTATATTATTTTTTTATAATCAAGTATTCTTTTTTCTAATCTATTTATGAATTTCTACAGCATTAACAATATAATTTTAAGTATTATATAATTTATAATGGTTATTTGAAAAAGAAAAAAAGATAGTTATATATTGAATTTATGCTACAAATATTTTTAATTGAATTTTGATCAATATAAGAACAGTTTATCGATAAAAAAAGTTGTATGAACACACAAAAAAAGAAAACAACACAAACTCCAATCACTAGTAAAAGGAATTCATTTTGAATATTTTAACAATTTATAATCATATAATCCAAATTTTTTTGCAATGTTTTCACCATAAACACTGAACAAACTGAATAATATAATCTTTTCTTAGCAATCGATTGAATTAGAGACTAATTTGAATATTTCTCACAATCTACAGAAAGCGCTCATTCAAATGATGTCCATTTGGATATATAAAGGGAACTTTATGAGTTCATGTGTTGTTTTTTAGTGTGTTCACACAACTTTTTTTATCAATAAACTATTCTTTTAATGAAAAATATTTATATAATACTCTTCAGAAGTACTAGAATACTAATATTTTTAATGCTTTAGAAATCTGCTATATTTATTCAAATTATAGCTTGGTTTTCATTCTTAATGGAGACAATGACAATGAAAACAATAATCCTTCAATCTCTAAAAGATAAAAATGGTACAAACTTTAAATAAGAGACCAGTATTTCTCTTAATGTTGTAACATTGTTCAACATGAGTTGATTGCTCATCTGAAAAAAGAAATAAGAAAAACAAGAAAAAAACAAGAACAAAAAATCTCTTAGTGACTGCATAGTTGTTGACTGAGCGACCCCAAAATAAATCCAGCCGGTTGAATCAGAGAAATGAGTTTGGGAAGAGAGAGATAAATCATCAACCTGTTTTTCCGCTGTCAGCATTGTTTGTCTGAAAAATGATACAAGGACTTTTGTGGTTATTTGCATGGGTGCACTACCCATGCAAATAACCACAAAAGTCCTTGTATCATTAATATTCATCTGGGTTTATTCATTACAGCTTTTCTTTTTTGAAAACCAGGGGTACCTCATTTACTTTCATATCAAAATGTGCATCCATATTGCAGAATGCGTTACTTTGTCTCACACTCACTCGCTAGTTACTTCTTAACAGGGCAAAAATCACTACTGTTACTATTCTCTACCGCATGGTGCTTTCCTCCTCTCCCTTACTGAATCTTTCCCTTTCCATCTTGGCTTAGAGCCGAAAAAAGAGGCGACTACATCATCTCAGTGGCAAAAAATCCTTACTAAATTTTTCTCACCGACTAATAACCTCTCCACTGCAAAAATCCTAGCCAATCAAAGTTAAGGATTTTGTATTCAAAACATTTCACATGGACAGCTCATATGCTATTATCTGTTAATATATCTAACTAAGATCGCTTAACGGGAATGGGAAGATTTCATTTTTCAAACTAACTTACACACCCACCATAATTTAACAATACTGGCTGGGCAATAAGACTTTGGCCCCCATACATATATCCAGCTTGATACACAGCATGTATAATGTGCTGTACAAGTGCTGCTCGACTTGGTGGAATATTTTCAATAACACACAACCCATGGTCAAATAGCTTTTTCCTGGCTCCATTCACTCTACTCAAGGAATATGTTTTACTGTACATAAACAAATCTTTCAATCACATGCCTCACTTACATCATTTGGCTTTTAAGAGAGCCTAGGAATGCATCTGTAACTGGAGCATATGCCTCCGAAGCTTCCCATGCTGATTTTTTCCCTTTCCCATGGAAGAATGACACAAAATCACACCCTAATAATGTATGGAATATGAAAGCCTTACTGTGCTTTGCTTTTTAGACTACCAAGTTTAGTACAGATATCATGGACAGAAATGTATATGTAGTTCTTCATAACCACAAAAGCTATCCAAAACTCCTGCAAATTCAATCTTTCAAAGAAAGTCACAGCATGTTCTTATTAGGGCCTTCTGGTATATTTCCTTTCCCCAAAGATCTCTGTGAAAATCAGCCTGGTGTCAGCTTCTTCCTGATCATGTGGGTTTTCATCATTTGAGGAGACAATTTCATTGTTGAACATACTAATGATGGTTTTTTTGCCCAGTGTTCATACCCTGAATTCCTAAGTCCAGGAACTTGAAGTGTTCTTCCTTGTTTGCATCGTTTTCCCAGTTCATGGTATAGGGGTATCTGGTAGGACGCGTCTCTTCACATCATAACAATAAATAATTTACGTTGATCTTAAATTCTGATTTTACAAAAAAAAATAAACTAAAAAATTAAGATGAAAGTAAAAATTAAATAATGATTTACAACACTTCATCAAAAAAAAGTAGAAATATCTAAAATTAAATTAAAAACATTTAAATATAGAAATAATGCTGAACTACGATGTGAAAAATCAACTGACGAAAACCTGTTTAAACTGCAAAGAATTTTATGTATCTTAACTTGTTTTTTTAGAGTAAATAAAACAAAAGTGGTTGTTTGTGAAATTTATTTTGTTTTAACTGAATTCGGTATTTCTGAGATGAGGTGTTAGTATTACTGATTTTCCAAACAATAGTATCAGTAATTATTTTGTTTTATTTTATAATTTTATTTCATTTTGTTCCATCGCAGTAATTTGTATAAATTGTACATCTAGTGTTGTCATTAAATCTGCCGGCTCCCCCATCATACAGCTTAACCTGAACCTTTAGAGGAGTTTGTACTTGCTCTAAATATCTTTCAAGGCAAGGCTGAGTTTCATGACAGAATAATTCTTCACGGTCTCCTGCTCAGCTTTTAGAGATGAGAGTTGTGCTTGAGATTTCTTTATCACTCTGGAGGATAGTAACCTGAATATCTTGAACTGATTTTTTACTATTGTATCACTCAGATATTTGCTTGAATCTTTCAGTCTATCAGTGAAAAAAAAAGGGTGGGGGGACTAATGTCAAAAAAGGGGTAGGGGGCTAATGTCCAAATTCTTTTTAAAAGCCTACCATCCTGCAAAATTCAAAATTCTCTCATCATTCTCACACAATTTTATTCCCAAACCAAGCTTACGGACACTAACAGCATCATAAACTATGTGACAAAAAGTGGCACAAAAAATGTGTCCAATTTAGGATGAATTAACATTGTAAATCGAACACCCCCTAAAAACATATTTTGGAGGGTGATTTTCAAAAACTAATTAGCTAAAAACCTTACTCCGGGTCACATTGGTGTACATAGAAAATTTCATGGGGTTATGTTGTGTAGTTTTTGCAATAGTCTGCCAAATATAGACAGACATTTGGTGAATTATAATAAGATGTTTATAAAGTTGCTTCATGACAGAATATCTATGTATATCTAATACACAACGCTAAGAATCAGTCTAATTTCCAGATACCGATTGTAGTAGAAGGAAGATAACTAGTGCTCTATCTGGTTGATCGGTCCCATCCAGCACACTAACCGCCGGTTCTGGTAGCACTGGCAGGTCCGTCTCCCAGGTGATGTATGTTATGCCCCTTTGATCGAAGGAACAAGAATGTAAACAAATGCATTACTAAAGGACTTAAACAAACCCACTTTCCTCTCCCCAGAATCTTCTTGTTTTGTTATATAAACCAAAAATTATTGCTTCACCATAAAACACCCAGAAGTTGTGTTGTTTTTCATCCATTTTTTTTATTGCACCAGCAAGAAGCAACTACTGCTCCTCCTACTCCTACCAAGCCAGCACAACAAACTCCTGATGAGGTGGCGTGCTCCTTACCGAGTATATCACCCACAAGGCAAAGTTGATTACGTGATTGATGTGGACGGCAACGAATGCACAATCACATACATACATCATACATCACCTGGGAGACGAACCTGCCAGTGCTACCAGAAACGGCGGTTAGTGTGCTGGATGGGACCGATCAACCAGATGGAGTTGACTACCTGCAGGTAAGACGAAGGAAGGGATCTCTGACATTAGGACCAGCGGAACCTTCGAACAATCTCAGGACCGGCAACTCAGAACCCTGCTACAAAGGCATGCAACCTACATCACAGACCTACCAGGGCTGTGTGAGGTAGAGTGCCACCGAATAGGAACCACGTCAGAAACACCAATTTGTGTGCCCCCAGTAACCCCTGCCACCAGACAGACCATTAAGGAGGAGGTCGATAAACTGCTCGGGCAAGGCATAATTGACAAATACAAGTCCCCCATGCCGCCCCAGTTGTGATAGTCTGGAAGGATGGTGGAATCCGGTTCTGTATAGATTACTGGAAACTAAATAGCATCATGATACCCAATGCTGGGCCGATGCCCAATATTGAAGAGCTGCTGACTGAGGTGAATCGGCCCATATGGTACAGTAAGTTGGATCTAAACCAGGGCTACTACCAAGTATGCCTACAGGAAGATAACTAGTGCTCTATCAAAGACCCATCAACGGAAGACAGCTTTCGCCGTACCAGGAAAAGGACTATACTGGACCCGGATGCCCTTTGAGTTAAAGAACGCACTAGCCACCTTTGCACGAATAATCCAGACCATTTTGGCTGGGGCGGAGAACACCTTGGCGTATCTGGACGATATACTTGTTTTCATCACTTCCTGGGAAACCCACTTGCAAGCCCTGGAAGAAGTCCTAAGACGCATAACATCAGCGGGACTCACCCTTGGACCTTCCAAATGTGAGTTGGGGTTCCAAGAGATACATTTCATTGGACACAAGCTTGGGGACAGGCAATCAGACAAGCCAAGCGACCCCAAACCAAGAGACAAGTGAAAGCGATCCTAGGGCTTGTTAACTTTTACAGGAAATATATTCCCAACTGTGCAACCAGACTTAACCAAGAAGGGAGAGTCAAACCAGAATATACGTTGGGACAAACCTCAGGAACAAACGTTTCAAACCCTAAAGGACCACCTGACATTGAAACTGGTACTACAGCATCAGATGTCGGCCTTGGAGCAGTGCTAAAAGCAGGAAGGAGGAGACAAGGAGCTCCATCCGGTAACTTATGCCAGCAAAAAGTTAATACCCGCAGAAAAGAAATATAGCACCATAGAAAGAGAGTGTCTGGGAATAGTCTGGGCAGTTAAACATTTCTCCCCATACTTGTGGGGAAAAGAATTTCGACTCCAAACAGACCATTACCCCATGATGTATTTGAACTGGATCCAATGCCCAAATGGGAGGATCCTGGGATGGACTCTCTTCTAGAACGAATCGAGGGAAGGAAGAACATGGAGAGCAACTACTTAAGCAGAGTCGAACATCCAGATGTAGGAGGGAATGACCCTGAGAACATGCACAATGATCCATGAGAGTTTTTCCGGACAAGTGCCAAAAAACTGGTGGGGCAACTCCAGTTTGTCACGGTGTGGATGCTTTAACACACACACACACATCTGTCATGGTTATCGAGTGGCAAAGGTCAAACAACTCACACATGAGACGGGAATAAGGAATTTAGCGTGGGAAAAAATAATTGTGTACATACAAAAACTGCAGGTGGGAGAACACAGTGAAACAGCACAGAGCAATTCAAGAAAAAGAAAATCACAACTTCTGGGGTTTTTTTTCATGAAGCAATAATTTTTGGTTTATATAACAAAACAAGAAGATTCTGGGGAGAGAAAAAGTCTGGTTGAGGAAAGTGGGTTTGTTTAACAGTCAAAAAGGCAAAAAGAGAAGAGGAGCCAATATTTCCTTGGAGAAAACTCAATCACATCCGTAGAACTGTCTTCTTTAATGGAAGTAAGTCTACAAAATAGGCATGTCAAAACACTAAACACTTTTAATCAACACCTTCATTCGCTATCAGAATCTGTTTTTTGCATGTCGAAGCCACTTTATCACTGAGTTGCTACTGCTGTCTTTTCTCATTTCCCCCTTTCCTCCGCGCACCAATTTCAAAATCATGAGGAAACAAGATTTTCATACATTTTTTCTTTATTCTCTGCATGCCAATTTTAAAATCTCGTCCAAATTAGATTCTATACATTTGTTTACATTCTCGTTCCTTCGATCAAAAGAACTCTGATAGAGCACCACAGTTATCTCCCTTCTATTACACTGATGATGTCTCTTAATAATCAACAAAAAAGTTGGGTAATAATAAAATAGATAAACTTTTTAGAAATGAGAAATTAAAGTTTCAAAACATAGAATCCTATGGTTCAATGTTTTAGTACTAAAAAAAGAAAAAGGTTTTCTCATTCCTTAATTGATCATAAATGTTACTAAAATCATGTGTTCATTGAGTTTTACACATGTTAAAGATAAACTCCTTTTTTAAACACTGGTAAAAAAGTAAAATACTGTTAATTTATTTCTAGAAAAAACAAGAAAATAAATTGAGAACGAAATGTTAAATTATGTTTTCAAAATAGGGTGTTGATTCACACTGAAATTTTTTGTTCATTCCTACGGACAGTCAAAAATAACAAAAGAGACAAGTATAGTAATTTACAATACAGGAATACTAACAATAGTACTTATACAAAAAATATAGTAGCAATTTTAGTTATGCATGAAAGCTTAAATGGATAAAAACATTTAAAGACTAACACATTCTACAGCCTGATTCATTTCTGATTATAAGATGGAAAAAACTATCTGCTCACTTCAATCTACTATATTATAAAATTGCAACCTGTCAAGTCTGTCTGTGACACAAAAGCAGGCTACTTTGCAAAATTGCTTTCAGAGTGATCTCCCTTAGATTATCATTTTTTTAAAAATAATTTGGAAATTTAGCAGGTAATGTGTTAAACCATTTTAACTCTTGATACCTAAGACACTGTATATCCTGATGTGCACAACATAATACCCTTTTAGAGCTGTCTAGTGTTTAGCACTTTTGAAGCACGTGCTATCAATTTTATTTGATATTTTTCAGTGACCTTCAAAATGACTGGATACTTAATCAACAATGATTTATTCAACGAATTAGTGACCAATAGGGCTGACGGGCTCGGAGATGATAACCAGAGGGATTTATCTATTTCTTCAGTGCATACAAATTACTTAATCAGACTTTGAACCACCAAGATTTTCGTCGAAGGACTGGACAAAATTTCCCCTGCAAAATGGTCAGACACTCTGAACCTGCAGTATTTACTAGTTTTCTTGATCCTAAAAAAAGCCTGTTGAGTATTTTTTTCAACTGTTCCCCATTAACTTTGATCGAGGATATCGCCGATTAAAACAAACTTTGATGCAGAACAGACGGGGCTCTTAATTTTGTGCCCACATATGATGAAATTCCTGCATACCTGTGAATTTCTTCATAAAGGTCATTGAAAAACACGTTTTGTGGCTGATGTTTTTATTTTTTATTTTATAACCATTTATATTTAATGTATTACACACGTTTGTTCGTCTTCATTGAGCGCACCTGTTTTTTTAAATTATTATATAATTAATCAACACGTGTATAACATTACTTTTAGCACAAATGTCTTTACTGCAATATTGCCAATTTTCACAACAGTCTGTCCAAAAGAAACATTTGAATAAAACCATTTCTAGCCATTTTCTGCTCAATCATTACAGGACTGGGCTATTAAGTTAAGTTAAGAGTTAAATAAAATAGATACCCAGTAAAATAAAATGTATTTATTTAATTATTCACTTAAAAGGCCACTTTTGCCAACCATTAAGCTCGATGTCAAGTCACTTCCTTTGTATCAAATTAATATTATAATAATTTGCAAATAAATAAATAAGGGAAACTATTCTATAACTAATATTTTCCCTAAAAGAGAAAATGTTCCCCTAACATAGGGCCATTAATGAAAAAAATCCCTTGCAAAATATACAGGTGTTACCCGAAACAATAACCATGCTGAAGATAATTGCGTCATATTCATTAAATTCTTTCTTTTTCAACTTTTTACAAAACAAACAATAATTTACACACAATAATTTTATTAAAAAACTACAAAGAAAACAATTTATTTTAATACAAAACAATTTATTAACAATAATTTTATACAAAGTTTAATGTGTTTTAATACTAATAATTTTTAATAATAATTATGAAATTAAAATTGGAATATGGGGTCATTTTAATATGATGGGTGGATGGAATTAAATTTTAAAAGAAAAAGAATTATGAAATTAAACTCTGAACGCTGTGTCATTATTTTAATATGACTGAATTCTTCAGTTACAGTTATCTTCGGGCACAGTTATTGTTTCAGGTAACATTCGGGTGGATTGGATTAAATTTTAAATCTAAACTTTAAAAGAAAAAATTATGAAATTAAAATTAAAAATCAGGAACACTGTGTCATTATTTTTATATGACAGAATTTTTCAACAGTTATTGTTTTGAGTAACTAAACTTTATAAAATTGAGCAAGCAAATGATGTGTGGTATAAAGTTAACTTACATCCGTTTGTCTCCCGTTGGCAGCCATGTTGGAAAGGGGGGTTGAAAGTGAAAGAGGTTAGGCCAGGGGGGAATATATCTTGGTTCGAAACCAAAACCGGAAACAAGATGGAAGAACTTGGGTTTATTTGGCTGGTGACAGAGACTCGCAACAGTCTTATTTTTGTCTACTTCCGGATTGGAACATGCATGTGTCTGAAGATTTGTTTACATCTCAGAGGAAAAGAAAGGTAAGCGAGTTTCGTTTCATCATCCAGTAAGCTATTTCGGCCCGTAATAATGGCTGGGAAGGTTAGGTTACACAGTGATGTGGTGAGGCTATTTAGCGGTGTGGTTGCATGGCTCAAGAGGATTAAGTTGGTGGCGATGCTCCAAAATGTCCCAGAACTTGCTTGCTTCATGCCGTTATCCTTGGAAAGGGAGGCGACTGAGATGACTGAAGAAGATCAGTTAGATACAGGACTGACAGAGGCTAGACTGAAGGTGGCATTTGCAGAAGAGGCAGATATTTATGCTAACGAGATAAGGAGGTTGGCAGGGTTAGCAGGATTCGTGTGGGAAGGGTTGGAGAGAGTGGTAAAGCTCACATTTGTAAATGATTTCCCGGATCATATCTCTGCAGCCCTTCAACAATTGCTAGGCATAGCAACCATGGCCATGGTTGATGTCTTGACAAGTGCAAGGGTGCTGACTGTCCATAAGGTGCAAGACCTTGGGGTGTCCACCGCCGTGGGTCTGGGTTGAAGAGAGGTGACAAACTGTGAGCAGAGTTCAGGAGACAGTGCTTCAGGTGTCCGGGACCACATACCAGCGAGAGCTTAGACCTGAGTTGATCTGTTACCGGTGCGGCAAGGCAGGTCACATAGCACAATATAGCAACCAGCGAAACCGGCAAAGGGGAGCCACTGCACCGGCAGCTGTTATACCCAGTAAAGGCTCCCCATCACATGTTCCCAACAGTGAAGGTGATAGTAGGTGGGGGCGAGTTCACTGACACTTAGACGTACCCTAGCAAACTTAGGGTTTATTCAGATGATGACACTACTTCTGGATTGGAGCGTGCACGGAAAGAAAGGTAAGCGAGTTTCGTTTCATCAGCCAATACACTACATGATGCAAAGAAGAAGTTATGTATGAAGATTCATAAACAGTTCAGTAACACAAGTGGAAGTAGACTGAAGAGATTGATGGTGGTATCGATGATAAAGCAATGTTGAAAACAATTGAAACAGTTCACAATGATTGCTCGATATGTGTAAAATATAAGAAACCTACTCCAAAACCGATTGTATGTGTTCCCCTGTCTAAAGAATTTAATGAATCAATCACCATAGATTTAAAAGAGCTAGATGAGAACTTGATTCTACACATGATTGACCATGCCACCCAATTCAGTGCCACAAATGTTATCCCGAAAAGAAAAGAGATTAGTGGTCTACCAATATGGGTTTTGGCCAATGCCAATATTTAGAGAGCAGGAGGCCGGTGGCCGATATGTTTTTTTTTGTTTTTTTGGCATCTGATAAAATACAATTTGATAATAATAACAAATGAGATAGTAACATTACATAAATGTTCATTTTCGTATCTGTCTGCATTGTCTCTCCACTATGTCTCTGCCGTGCACTTATTTGAAATTTAAAAAAATGTATCAACTTTAGTTGTCCAAACTAAACTTTGTAAAGAAAACAAACTTATGAATGAAAAATATTGCCAAATTGTAGCAAAGAAGTGGAAACTAGAACAAAAAGACTATGCGTGGCGTGGTGTGCTGTCGGTTTTGTGGAAGGTCCAGGAATCAAAAGCTGAACGAACGAGCAGTCGACAGATATAGATGAGCTGGAACATCAGTGACCCGTATGTGAAGCGCTTAGTGACCTGGATGTGGCGAGCTCTTGGCTATAAAAGGCCAGGTGGCAACAATTCCTCAGTCGGTTCTAGGCTTGATGTTGATAGAGTTTCGTATTTCGTGACAGTGGTGATAGCTTACTGGGTGTCCCTTGAAGGTTGTGTTCCAGTGCTGCAACTTTGACATGCCATTTGATTTATTGCATCGAACGGTGTCAGTGTTTTTCCCCACCCCTTGGAAACTACAGAAATTCAACCTATAATGTGTGCTGTAGGTGAAGGAGACTTGCTGGTTCCAAGTATGCCTTTAGTTATCAATGTACAAACACACAGACATAAACAACTTTATATATTTAGATATACTTACAATATCATTGTGACTGCATAAATAACTTTATACTTACAATATCATCGTGACTACAGAAACAGGAGAAGATGGTCAGAGCTAAAGATTTGAAGACATGCTTTTCACATCCATCTGGAACTTGAACTAAAAAAAGTAAATACTTAATGATTAATTATTGTTAGTCCTGGTGTAGCAGTAATAATGATAAGAATATCTATCAATGATGGACATTTTAATTTTTAACCAGCAAATTAGATATTTCAGTATGTGTTTCTAAAAAACAATTTAGTTTTCAAACCAAGCAATGATACAATGATATTTCAGATAAATAAATCAGCCAAAAGCATTAAAATTTCATAAACTTCACATTACAAATTTCGACAACAGAAATTCAGTCAAAGGAATTTATTTGGTGACCTAATTTTAAATATCTTTCTGTAAAAATTAGAGGTAATTGTTTGGCATCACAATAAATTTTAATTCCAAGTTTTTTGGGGATTTTTATTCACACAGTTTCATTGTTCAAATGGTGACCATTTCAAATAATATTTTTACAGTATAACAAATGTTTCTGAACACGGCTTGTGTTCAGAAACATTTGTTATACTGTAAGGGCAAATATGTGTTTTGCAAATTATTGCCCTTGTTCCTCCACAAAAAAAGGCTTGGTTTCGTGCAATAAATAACTGTAAATAAAGTTCTTAATTTGATATTTATTCATTTCCTGTATAACCAAAAGTGAAGATACTAGATTTCAATGCCAATCATAGTGTTTTGATTATTTTTGTTGCAAACTACTAATAAACGCTAAACTTTAAAGCATTTATTAAATTGTTCCTCAGGATATTTTTGAGACATCAAGTCTTTGTATAAACTGAATCCTTGATGACAAACTTGAAAATTAGTGTCCAGGTGAATTTATAGCTTGAAGCATTTGGAATGACCATTAAACATTGATATGAACATGTAAACAAATCAGATTTGACATTTGAAATTTATTTCAATTAATATTTTCAATTTATTCAATTAATATTTTCATTCAAGTGGCATTTGCGGAAGAGGCATTTGCAGTGTATGGACGCTCATAAGGAAGAGGTGGACCGGGGAGCAGGTGGATATTTGAATAGAAAAATTGAGACTGGTTGTTAAAATTCAATATTTCCTTGAATATCCTCATTTTTTTCACTTCATGTTCTGTTTCATTCTCTACCTTTCTTCAACTGAATTTTGTCAGGTGCAGTCTTGTTAGTCTTATTCTGCTTTTATCTGGTACAGACCAGAATATGGCTAAAGTGATATTGTGCTTTTTGCAAATTCAGTGAGTTTATCATTCTACTGGAATGAAAAAAACTAATGACAAAGTAAGCCCTGTTTAGTGATTAATATTACATGAGAACCAGAAATAAAACAAAAACACAAAACAGCAGGGTATCTGCAATATTCCAGGTTTTGGAAAAGGCAACAAAAAGTTGTCTATAGCTAATTAGTGATAGTGGCAACTAAATTCCAAGCTTGCCCTTGCAATTTAGTTTTTTTTCCCTACTCCCAAAAAATGATTAATGGATAAACTTAATGGGACAGCAACTACTTTTAGGGGGGGTGGGGGTGAGAAAGTATTTGGTTGTATAATTTATAATAGAACAGTAAATATTTCCCCAATAAAATTAGCATTAATTCAATACTCACATGATCATTGGCCAGATCTAAAAACAACATAGGTCAACATCATGAATGCAAATCAAACAAAACAAAGCAAACTCCTTACCTGTACGCAGAAGTCTATTGAGAAATTTAAAACCAATTCCATAAAAAATATTTTTTTGTGATTCATAGTCGCAATTTTCTGCTTTTATAAGTTTTGTTACCTAAAATAAGAAGAAGAAAAAAAAGAAGTGAAATAACATTTACATAAAAAATGATTAGAAAATACAAAAATCCAGTAATTATACAGGGTTGTTTGCTTATATTAGATTAAATTTCACAAAACACGATGGGTCATAGTAATATTATCCAGAATTTTTATTAGATGATGCATTGACAGCCATTATTCATTTTTGATTAGTATTTCTTTCATCTTAATTTTAGTTGCTTTACATTGCAACTACTTGGACCATCAGAGCTTATTCTTTATTTTCGATCCTTGCTGTTTACTGATGGCCATGAACATAGTTTCGATATAAAGTAACAAAAATTAAGATGAAAGAACTACTAGTCTGATTAACAAGGCCTATGACTTAACACAAGGAATATTTGACCTGCTCAGTTTCCCAATTCTTAGTAAGATTAAGGCGGAAGAAGAAGGGAAAAAAAAAAAAAAAAAAAAAAAAAAAAAAAAAAAAAAAATGGAGGTCAGCAACAAAAGTATGGTTGATTAAAAAAAATGATAGAATTGAAAGCACTTATCATATAATACTTGGTATTTATAAATGTAAGATGAAACAAGTTAGCCAGACATTACAGCAGAGAGTGAAAAGAAGTGTTGTAGGAATCTAATTTCAACGGAGACGAAAACCAGCTGGATTTGAAAACTTTTAGCAGTGTATTCAATCTGAAAACCTTCTTATTTATAAACTGAATAAAAAAGGAAAGTCTTTCGGTATTATCATGTATGTTAAAGTGATACAGGGACCAAAATCATGTCTGTTTCAATAGAGAAAGTCTGCCAAAATCCAAATTAAGCATTACACATATCAATATGCACCATACAGGATTAGGCAAAACAGACTAATTGCTTTTCAATGACAAATCACATGCATTCTACAGCCAAATAGTGGTTCACATACTGATAGAGACATACTATTAGAGATAGTCTTTTATCCTACACTTAGTTGGCCTCTCCATTCACAC
>VCCN01000026.1:79921-91243 GCA_006491835.1 Architeuthis dux
ACCTATGTTATACTGTAGAAATTAGAATGATACATTTTTTTCTAGCTAAATCTTAGGACAATTTTGTACATGTTATTATTTTTAATATTCAAAAGGTTTTTCCTTATATCATTTTTTTAAATGGAACGCTATCAATTACCCGGGCAGCTGAATAATTTGCAGAGCTAATTGACGGAATAACATAATATAAGAAGTTTTGAAAGCTGTTTATTTTTACAGCTTTCAAAACTTCTTATATTATAACTGAGTTCGGTATTTCTGAGATGAGGTGTTAGTATTACTGATACTATTGTTCGGACTGAGATGAGGATCTCAGTCCGAACAATAGTATCAGTAATTCTTATATTATGTTATTCCGTCAATTAGCTCTGCAAATTATTCAGCCTTATATGGTTCATGATAGTGAAGAGCAAGATGGCATATGTGTAAATAGGATGCTTATGTGGATGAAAGTAAGTCTTAATAGTAAACTAACTAGCTCCTATTATTAAATATATCTGACTCCATTAAAAGTTACGGTAAAAACAATAACAAAGATGAGAGCGTAGCGTAGCGGTGTAGTAATCTCTCTAACAGTGAAGCTGTACTAGTAACAGTAGTAATGCCTATAGTAACTTAAAGGGTCTGACTGCCCATAAGTAAAGCTAGCATGCTGAGGAGACTAGACAAAGAAAGAGGGTAATGTTAAAGATGTGCATGAGACAGATTTTTCTTTCTCTGCCTGTTTCTGCAGTAGTAAAAGGAAATGAAATTACATGAATGTGCAAGGAATGCTGTTTGCACCTGTTAAAGAAAATACAATGTGAAAGAAATACAAAATACGCTGCAATTATAATAAGTATATGTATTACAGAACAATGAACATAATAGCAAAAAGTCCTCAGCTAAGAGGAAGGAAGGAAATGCATTTTAAAGTGTTCGTATTCTACTTAGTAAAAGCGTCTGTAGTTTGTTGAAGATGTTAGAAAAGAGAGTGTGTGTGTATGTATGAATGCGTACGTACGTAGTCGAAAGTTGGAACAGCCATAGATTCGTTTAGGCAAACAAATATGGACTGAACAAAGATTAAGATAGCTGGGTCTTCTTATAATAAGGTGAGTGCTGGAGTGTGGCTGGTCAAAAATATTGGCCGGTGAACTGGGTATTGTTAAAAGTTCCAAGATGGATGTAAAGTGACAAGAAACATGATTTTGCTAGACTTCTTGTCTGCAAAGCATATTATGTATGGATTTCTCATGTCCTGAAAACTGGCTATCTGAAAGATGAGATAACCCATTTTCTCGGAACAAAAATTTGATTTGTTTCAAATGAAAATTGAGTCTTTCACTTGCTGACTGATTGCATGAGTGCAAAATATGTACGAGTCCATTACATATGCATTACTGCTGACCCAAAAGAAAAGCTCACACAGTTCTAGGGAATATCTTAATAAGTCTGATAAGTAATAGTGACTCATGACTAGAAATTGGAATAATGTTTCAGTATTTAATTGAGCAGTACTAATTTTAGAGTTCAGTCACAATCAATTCCATCATCATTGCCCAACTCTTTCAGAAAATGCCATTAAAATTCATTGAGAACTTTTGGAAATATTGTATGGACAAACATGAATGAATACATAAATGTATAAAAAAAATGAAATAATATCTCTCAACTAAAAAAGATTCCTGGATCCGCCCCAAAATTTAACCAGAGCTTCCTTATCTCATGACCTAACATTCCAGAAAGTTTCATTGAAAATCATTGTGAACTTCTGGAGATATTGTGTGGACATATAGCTACAATGTGGGGTGGGGGGAGGGTAACTATAAAAATTCCTGAATCAGCCCCCAAATGTAATCAATTCTTCTTTTGCTCATGGCCTACCCTTCCATAAAATTTCATTGAAATTCATTGAGAACTTGTGGACAAACAGACAGAAAGACAGACACAAGTGAATACATATACCTGTTCCAACTTTGTTAGCAGAGGTAAATGAACAGTTTTTTTGTTTCTGTGGTTACTTCTACTGACCTATCATCAGTATGTTCTTTCTATCATGGAATTTGGATCATTTTATAATCTATGTAGGTATTTCAACAAGTTCATAGCCTAATAATGAAAAAAGTAGTATCAGTGTGCTCAATAACATATAGAAATTCTACCACGGTCTGACCATGGGAACAGTGTAATTTTCAAGATGGCCACCAAATCATTAAAATGCCCACGTATTCAATTGCATTTATGGATTGACCCCCCACCCCCAAATTGTTACTACAAAAGGTTTTTCGACATTTTTTTTTTCAAGAATAAGATGTGCTCAATAACATACTAAAAGTCTACCACAGTCTGACCAGTGGCAAGATGGTGTCCATGGTGTTCACCGAATCCTTAAAATGCCCATTACTCCTTCAATGTTCATCCTAGAAAGGTTTTTCCAATGGTTTTTAGTAGTGTCAAATGTGCTAAATAACATATCAAAAGTTTACCACAGTCTGACCAAGGGAAACATGTAATTTTGAAGATAGCCGCCAAATCCTTAAAAGGCCCATTTAGTCAGGTGCATTTATGGTTTGATTAGCCCCCCAAATTGCTACAAAGGTTTTCTTAAGGATTTTTTTGTAGTATCATGTATGCTCATTAACAAAAAATCTACCACAGTCTGACCACTGAGAAGGTGTAATTTTCAAGATGGCATCTAATGTGGCTGCCAAAAAAATCTACCACAGTCTGACCACTGAGAAGGTGTAATTTTCAAGATGGCATCCAATGTGGCTGCCAAATCCTTAAAATGCCCATCTAGTCAAGTGCATTTATGGTTTGACCCTACAGAATTGCTAAAAAGGTTTTCTCAACAGTATTTTGTAATATCAGGTGTGCTCAATAACATACTAAAAGTCTACCAAAGTCTAACCACTGGAAAGGTGAAATTTTCAAGATGGCCGCCTAATCCTTAAAATGCCCATTACTCCTTCATTATTGATCCTAGACAGGTTTTTCTAACGGATTTTTGTAGTAGAAGACAAGTTATTCCATTGATTTTTAGTAGTGTCAAGTGTGCTCAATAACATGCTAAAAGTATATTACAGTCTGTGTGACAGACTATGTTATTGAGCATACTTGATACTACAAAAGCCATTGGAAAAACTTGTCTAGGAGGAATAATGAATGAGTAATATGTATTTTAAGGATTTTGCAGTCATATTGGACCGCACATGTGTATGTGTGTATGAGTGCGCATGAGTGTGCTCATGCATGTGTGTGTGAGTGTGCTCACATGTGTATGTGTATGAGTGTGCTCACATGCATGTGTGTGTGTGTGTGTGTGTGTGTGTAAGTGTGCTCATGGTGTGTTTGTGTGTACTGGAAAAATATCTGACAGACAAAAAAGAAGCCAGTGTAGGAGGAATAATGAATTTTAAGGATTTTGCCATATTGGACGCCATCTTGAAAATTATACTTTTCCCATGGCCATCTTGAAAATTATACTTTTCCCATGGTCAGACTGTAATAGATTTTTGTTATTGAGCACACTTGATATTACAAAAGCCATCTAGAATGAATAATGAACAAGTAATTATTGTATGATCATTAAATTGTTTTTTAAATTTTTGTTGTGGTACATAAAACAGTAATGACATTGATGCTATAATAGTGATGGGACCAAATTTAGAAAAAATTAACCCATTCTGACAATGAAAATGTATGATTTTTATGCCCCCACCCCCATCACTTGCATTTTTCAGCATGTGTTAGGAAATGTTGCGATTTACATGAAAATTGCAAATTAGAAATAAAAAAAATTACACTTGGTTGAATTTTAAAATTTCATATGGAATTGGATTACAATCTTGAAATTACTCTATCTCTAAAATTTGGCAGGCGTTCAGTGCCCTGAATTAGCATTGTGGGGATTTCTTTTTACTTTATTGCATGAATGTACATTAATTGAATCCGGGTGACTTTCTCTGTGCTCAATGTTTTATAAACCTCAGCTACGGCCCTGATCACTGGCCCTGATCACTGGCATATATACATCAGTATGTAGAACATTAATTTTTAGAGAAGTATTTTCTATCCCTTGCAAAAAGAAATCCCCATTTAAATGATTATCATTTAAATAATCTATTTGCATCATTAAAAGAAAATCTCTAAAAAAGAATTTCCTTTAAATACATTAATTACATGTATAATATTCAATTGATAAGGTTACAAAAATTTTCCCAAATTTTCATTTTCTTTCATACATGGAATGAATTGAAGTTACAATTGTACATTTGATAAAGTCATTTTGATTGTATATTTTTTTTTTTTACTGGCATTGTTTCACACACACACGCACACAGATACATACATATATGATAACCATTGTTAAAAGTTTCAAAGACAAACGAAAAATAACAGAGAATAGAATGAAAATACTAATTGTCTATAATATCCAGAAGATGGTATATCAAAATGAGAAAAGTGAATGCTAGTGCAATGGTTGACAAAATAACAGTCTGTTGGATGCTAAAGTCACTCTTTAAACACTGGCCTCTCAAATAGATAATTCTTCAATGTAAAACCCCACCAAGCATCTATGGACTTTCAACACTAAAGCATGGATTTCTCATTATCTTGCTGCTCAACATCAACAGCTGCATCAAGTAATCTCTCTACTTCAATCATATGAAAAATAATCTTAAGATTATCAATGATAAAGTTTTTTCAGTTAAATATATCATCCTGAACTGACAGAATTCAGGACTATTATGATACATGCATCAATAGATACTTCAATAAATCCATAGCCTAATGATGAAAGATAGCATTTATTCTATACAACAAATATTTATTTTTCAACATAATCTCATTCCTTATCAATGCACTTAACCTAATGCTTTTCCATAGATCACATAGATTTAACATTATACAGTGAACATTTCAGATCAAAATCCAGCTAATGACTGTGTCAGACTATGGACTAATTGATCCACACTTGTATATACACAGATACATTGTATAATGCATATAGACTTTTAAAAATATATTTTTCTGACTGATGTACTTTTTATAAGATTTCAAATTGTATTTTGACAAGTCTGCCACAAAATCATAAGGGTTTCTCAAAAGTAAGCACAGATATAGGGTTATATGGAAGGATGCCCATTGGTTTAAGCATTTGAGATTTTGGAAATTATTTATTTATAATAATTTTATTCTGTTAGTAATGCTTGCATTATTTCCTGATCACTAAAAATACCTTTCTTGCTGATTTTCAAAGCACATTGAGTGCCAAAACTTGCTTAAACAAATTTTTGTTAAAAAAAGAAATGAAAAATTTGGGCTTAAATAATCAAATTCCATTTTTATCTTAACTTTTGATAAAACCATTTTTATGTACAAAAAGAATTTCTGCTATTTTGACTGGCAAGAAGATATGGATTTTCACAGAAATAGAAATCAGGGGGATCAATTTACTATAGAACTGTAGAGTGACTGAAAAATCAAAATTCAGAATTTAGAACTGCAGCTGGGATAATTTGTGTTCAATTTACATTAATGCCCTTGAGGAAGGCATGAATCTATCTCTCTTCCAGCTATGGGTAAAATAGTGCAGGTTGAAGTGAATGACGCCACTTCGGGTGCTTATCTCCTCTGAGTCCAATTCACGTATCATAAAAGGGCCATGTACATGATAATGTGATATGTGGAGCCCAAGCAGGTAGGCTGAAGCCGTAGCCAGCGTAAGGGCATTACTTACTTTACTTTGACTTAAAAAGAGTTTTCTGCTGGTCTTTATTTACTTTTACTTTTTACTCTTCTCTTTCCCCTTTGTCACTACACTGGCTTCTTTTTTGTCTGTCAGATATTTTTCCAGTACACACAAACACATCATGAGCACACTCACACACACACACACACATGCATGTGAGCACACTCACACACACACATACACACGTGAGCACACTTCCACTACATTTTCCAAAAGAATCTACAATAATGACCAAATTATTTTGTAACACTTCATTAGAAATATTGTGATTACAGTGGAGTATGGCCCAGTTTGAAAGTCTTTCTTCTTTTATAGTGGAAGGCAAATAAGTGAGAATTTGCTGTAGACTTCTGAAACTGCACTCAACAGAGGAGGTTGTCACTGGTATAATGTTTATATAAATATATCTACATAAATAAACATGCCGAGGAAGCTCCCAGCAATCCCTGTTCCACTTCCGGTCCCAAAAGCGCGAGCCGGAAGTGGGACCAGGGAAGGGTCACTTTCACCAGGCTAATCAACCCTATCACACGTGTTATCTTGTTCTGTCTTCTTTTCTTAACACGCTTAAACAGATTACGAATCAAAACGCATTCTAATTTCACACAGCTACTACAAGAAGAACAACAAGAACACAACAACTGGGATTGTCAAAAAAACATGGGCAAGCTTTCCATAAATGGGTAAGAAGTTGAAAATGTCATCCATTGAAGAGTTTCAGCAGAGTTTGAGGGTTTTTCTTAATTTGAAAATTCCATACCCATCGCCATACCCATGATGGTTTTGCGCTCTGCATTCACAAGATCTGTATCCAGACCATAAGCCTCTAAAGCCAATTGAATTGCACTTTCATCTCCCACAGTAAGAGGAACAACATGCAAAAGCAAGTGTCTTGAACTTTACCTTCAAATTTGTATCTCTCATTTCCAAAACAATCTGATCAATAGCTGGAGAGTATATTTCTTCAAAATAATATTCCCTAGCAGAGGAATAGTTGGACGATATTGATAGTGCCCCTTCATAACCCCGAAGATGGGTGTTAGGAGTGATATGACTTGGAAGGATCGCATCACGAAAAACAATGTCACAGCAGTTTTTTGTTTATTGAAAGCAATAGTTAAACAGAATTACAAAGATTTTGCATGTTTTCAATGTTTTTAATAACAGAAGGTATTGTGCTTTGTGCAGTGCCAAGATTGAGGGATTTTGATTGTAAGTAGGTTGATAAACCAAGGACTTTTTTCTAGGAGTTGCATACAAAATAAAAATTGAAAGTCCATAGTGGCGATAAGAAAACCATTACGGACAGCTTTAACGTCTGCATTTTCATTGTTTGAGTCATGCTGAAAAGGAGTTTTATTGATTGATGACAGCTTTTACTGCTTGTTACTTGTTCTCACTCATTCTAATTTCTGTTTAATATTTGCAGAATCCATTAAGCCTCTAAGAGTCGAGATACCTTGCTTTGCCATGTGATGCTTAGATTTTGAATGACTTGACACCCAGTTTTTAAAAACAAATTTAATATCCTCACTCTTACTAAATTCATGACAGGGAAAACAAATTATGTGGTCATCTTGTATCCATGAATACAACTTGCACTAGTGACAGTTTTTTAAAACTTATTTTTGAAACAGGATACGACTGAAGTATTGGCTGTAGAGCAGTATTTAATTAAACAGCATCAAACATAATTTATTTCTCCATGGACCTATCTCCAATATGTGTAAAAATCATGAATGGTCCACAATTATAAGTATTTTGATCACAATTTTGATCAGCAAATGAATTAAGGAGGTTTCCGAAATTTGGAATGGAAACTTCTTCATAAAAAAATTCATATGTCAATTTCTTTTTTACACATTATGAATACAAGAATTTTAGTTAGCAATACTTTGTCTTAACCTTTTAAATCATTGTGTAAACATACTGACACATAACACAGCTTTAGGTATATTGGGCATTTACTAATTAATACAAGTTAAAAAACAGATTTGTATACATATCATACACGCACACACACAGATACTCACACACACACACACACTCTCACGCACATTAATTCATAGTATGTCAAGACAAGAGATTTAGATCTTAAGATTTTCTCAATTATTTAAACTCAATCGTTTCTTTGATTTTTTTCTTCAGAAACTTTGATAATCTATTTATGTCATGAATAGTCTGAAGAGAAAATAATCAGATCTCTGATTTAATTTACCTCTGCCAACTAATTGGAAAGAGGTGTAGCTGATGCTAGTGAGGCAGAAAAAACTTAAAATCCGGCCAACTCGATTTATGAACAAATCACAAATGTTTTAGATACGGGTATCCTTTTTGGGTTCTGCTTATGGGTTTTAAGTAGATGAGAATGCCCGGGCTAGGGGAGAACTCCCTAATGGGTTTTTCAGTAGGTGAGAATGCCTGGCTTGGGGAACCAGCAGGGAGATAAAGATCCCTTTTGCCTCACTCCAGCTGGCTGGCCAGATGATGTTCTAATTAAGGACAGGAAAAGCATCACATGTAATTGGAAACACATGCCCCAAACACTTGGCCGGACCTGAAAAGGTGCTGTGGCTAATTAGGAACACATGTTCCTACACACACACACCACCACCCATTCTCATCACCCTATATATGACCGTGATAATCACAGCCTGGTCAGTTTCACCCCATGCATTCGAGAGAATTACCATTTTCTGGGCTCTTCAATGGCAACGAATAACAGCACGATCGAAGGATGCAATGAGAGACATTTAGTATGGTTTATTCTTGCAGTTCGAACTTTTATGCTTAAAATTCGATTCATTGTAAACTACGATAGTGCCACACCTTTAAGCTTCATGCTAGAAGCTACTATTTCCTTGTCAATTTGTTGATTCATACTATTCCTGTTTTATTTCACATTTTGTGTTCAAACACTTTGTATGTTATATCTGTTGATTTATGCTTTCCGTGTTCATTTCACTTGTATTTGTCGTTTTGCGATCAAACACTATGTATGTTATATATTGTCGATTCTTGCTGTTTGAACCGCACTTGTTTCTCTGTTTTAATTTGTGGTTTTGTATCGCTTGTATGCCATTTGTATGCACTGTTGAAACAGCACTATGCCATTTTGCGTTCAAACGTTATGTATGTTGATTTATGCACGTGGTTCTTTGTTTTAATTTGTGGCTTCATCACTTGTATTGCAGTTTGCACGTTGTACTGAGACTTCAGAGACAAATAAAGATTGTTTATTTACATCAGTAAGAAGCGTTGACTTTTTGTGAACAGTGTAGTTACAAGAGGTATATGTATTCACTTGTGTCTGTTTATCTGTCTGTCCACAGAATATCTTCAAAACTTCTCAATGAATTTCACTGAAATTTTCTGGAAGGTTACCCCTTTGGTCTAACCTTTCAGAAAATTGGTTAAAGTTTGGGGAAGATTTCTTTTCAATCATTAGATATTTTTTCATATTTTTTCATACATTTATGTATTCACTCATGTTTGTCCACACAACATCTCCAAAAGTTCTCAATGAATTTCAATGACATTCTGTGGAAGGGTGGGCCATGGGTTGCAGAAGGGGTGGATCTAAGAATTTGTTTGTGACTGAGAGATATTTTTATTACTCTGCAGCTTGAAGTAACAAAACGAACAGTTAATAAAAAGGCTAGCCATACATTTTAGGGGAGGTAACTGAATATTTGTACATTTAAATTTAACTCCCGTGTGATATATTTAATTTGCTTGAATATATTAGAATGAAGTTATAATAGTTTTGTACTATTTTTATCTCTACCAGAGGTTATGTATTCACCTATGTTTGTTTGTCTGTTTGTCCACACAATATCTCCAAATGAATTTCACTGTGAAAAGGTAGGCCATGGGCCAAGGAAAAATTAATTAAATTTTGGAGTTGATCGAGGAATATTTTGAATTTTAGTGACAATGGCATTGGCAAACATATTTATTATCATAAAGATAAGCCTTGATGCTCTTTTGCAGTCTGTGTGCAGTCTGATTATTCACATGTTTGTGTGAAATGTGTACTGAGCTGGGGAAAAACAGAAAGAGTTGTTGGTTGTAGGAGAGGAGGTAAGGGAGGGGGCAATGATTCCTAAGTGTTGGTCAACTGTGGCTTATATTATTATCGGTGTTCCCAGCATGGGGTATCAGGAAAGTTTGATTAGTTAGTGTGGGGCATATAATTCTCCAGACAGCCGGACGTATGTCTATCAGCCTTCAAATGGGTGGGCGGTGTATGTTTGATTTATTTGTCCCCATGTTCCCTTTTCCCTATTCCCATAAATGGGTGTCCATGTGTGTACATACAGATATATGCATACATACACAAACATATACACATATAAATACATCTACACATAAACATTACACACAAAAATACATACATATATAAACATAGACACATATATACATACATAAAGAATGTGCATATATACACAAACGCAACACATATATATCCATACATACATACATATATATAAACACATACATACATGCAAAACAACCACATGCACATACAAATGCCCCTATATATACACCAGTATAAACATGTACAAATATGTTCACATACAAATGCATGCGTATACAACACACATACATACATATATACATGCACAAGCATAGGTATATATACCACTGCATGAAATCACACATATATGAAAATATATATACATAAGTATATATACATCCATATAGATAGATGTATACAAACAACACACACATACAAATAAATGTACTCATACACACATATACATATATACACACTCTACATACATGCACACATATATACATGTGCATGTAGATGTACACATGCGAGAGTACATATACATGAAGACATCCATACATAAATATACATACACACATATATATATATATATAAATACACATACTCGTAAGTGCATGGATACACATATACATACATTAATCATGAATGGGATTTGCTTGTGTCTGGTTTGAATAATTTGTGTGCATGTGTGCTGATGATTTTATGTGTGTGCCTGCCTCTATGAGAAGTGGGACTTGTTTGTGTCTTGTGTGTTCATGTGTTACATACCTATATCTTTATCCAATCCCCTGTGTTTGTATATGATTATTTTTAATTTTGATGTTGTGTTGCTTTAAAATTAACTTATTTAAGGCCATTGCTAGTTGAAAGTGCCCAGGTCTTTGGGATATCAGTTTGCACTCCGATATGAATGCAGCTTCAATGCATCACCATTTTGTGGATTCATGTATGTTTTTGATGATGCAGGTTTTCTCTAAGCTGAGGTTATGGTTATGTGTGTTCCTGTGTCCAACTAAGGTGTTTAAATTGTTGTCAAACTTGAGAGCTCTCCAGTGTTCATATACACTTTTCTTGAGTGGTCTGGACGTCTCGCCGATGTAAAACTCATTGCAGTCGTTGCATGGTATAACGTAAACACCAGCCTTGTATGGGGTGGGTGGGTTATTGACTAAGTCCCAAATGCTTGTGGAGGTGCATGTAGCAATATGTATATCCAGTTTGCACAGGTTAATCAAACAAAAACGACCACAAAATAAAATCAGGCCTAATCATAGGTTTTTACCTAAGA
>VCCN01000030.1:9314-28789 GCA_006491835.1 Architeuthis dux
ACTTACCCAACACAGGCATTGGAATAGCATTGAATGTGGAAAAATGAGCGAGGCTGGAGGGAAGAGCTTCAATACCAGCCTCTTGAGAGGTATTGAACCTCTGCCTCCAGACTCAACATTATTCCAATGCCTGTGTTGGGTAAGTCTCTGAGATAAAGCTCTGATTATCTCCCCTTGTAGCCCAATCTGGCAACCCTGCACTGCAATATTTTGTGAAATAAATAAAAATTTAGTCTTTTGTGATAAAAGTCATGTCCCCCATGTCAGCTGCAAGACAAAAGAAAATCACAAATTGTCAATAGGAAGAAGACATTTAGAACAAATTCCATTTCATAACATTCTGGAATAAGAAGAAGAAGGAAAAAAGACCCTAAATGACCTTTTCTTAATGACAACAAGGCTCTTTTTTTCCACAAATTATAATTAAGAAATAAGCAAACCAAGAAGAATAAATAAGAATGATAATCCCAATTTTCATCTGATCCAAGAAAATTTCTTTTGAATCCTTCAAATCCATGTAAATATTTTAAGGCTTTGTTTTGAAGGACTTTGTTCAACAGATTTTGTTTCTGCCTCTTTTTGTTTTTGTCTCTACTTTTGATTGAAGAGTTTCAAGAATCAGCTTTGCTATGAAGAAGAAGAAAAAAGAAAAAAGTCCACAAAGTGCACCCAGCAAAAGAAGAGTCAGAAGTAAAAAGGGTAGTTTCCGCCTACACATCATTAATCGTATCTTCATTTATCAGCAGGGGCGGCACAAAAGACTTCCCTTTGACAAGTTTCTCCAGACCCTAAAACAAGACAAATCAAGAGAAAAAAAATAAGTTCATACACAATGCAAGCAAGATGATATGCCAACAAACTTTCTACATCTATTTACTTAAAGTTTTTGTCTACAGGTAATGGATGACATCTGCTAGTTGTCCACACTCATCAGCTGACCATGCCGGATTATGTATCAAAAATAGCAAAAGTGTTACAGGCCCCGCATTTTCAATTGCCCCAAGCTAAATGCTTGCAAGCTATCAAATCCGATTCAGTGATTCTGCACTTTCTCTATTACTATAGTACTATACTTCAATCAACCTTTATGAACGACTGGGTGTTTAAGGTTAACAATTTTAGCCAATTATCACCTTTAATTGGGGTTATTATTTTAACACAGTAATTAATGGGTGTGTGGTATGTGATATATATACTTCTCATAAATACAAAGATATTTGAAGTCTTGGCGCAGCATAAAGATCAAGACGAGATCAAAGTAATACTATTACTGAAATATCAATCATATTTGTTGTAGTATTTGACTGTATAGCAAATGAAAAAAATACTTCACTATACATGTAAGAAATGTATGTTTTAATATTAGTGTATATTTTCTTAATTTGCGTCCTTTTTATGCTACAAGCCCTGCACTAGTTTAATCTGGCCCTCAGCTGAAACCTGTACATAGTTTGGGGGGGACCTTTTCAAGAAAGACTTTTGCTGTGTGGGACTCATTTAACTTCTAAGTTGTTTTGGGGGAAATAATTTCATTTAGAAAATGTTTTAAAATCTATTTAGTTTTTCAAGAACTTTTTAAACATTTAATTAAGGAAACTCAAAAATAAAATTTTCTTTTTTACACAATCCTGTTTTCCCTTTAAAATACTTTAAAAAAAGACATTTTGCAGCAGTTTTTTTATTTAGTGTCACCTTTTGTTCTTAAAAATTCACAATTCTTTATAACGCTGAAGAGATTTCTAAAATTTTCAAATGGAACGTCATGAAGAGAAACACTGTTCAAAACATGAGAAAAGAATCTTACTTACCTCCCCTGCATAGGAGACAAGCGGTGAGATTTCACATACAACAACAGAGTCATCACAGTCAATGGCTTGGCTAAAAGAAAAAAAAGAAACACAAAGTGTTAAAACTCAATTAAATTTAGCAAGTTTCTTAAGAAATTTAGTGATGCTTGTTTTTAGCTTGTTTTCTAAGGAAACATTGAACTTATTTTCACACAGAGCTAAGATTATTTTTGCATCAAAGATTTCAAGTTTAGGGAGTTCCACTTCAGAAACAACCAACATTTATTTATTATATATATATATGTTTTCTTCAGCCTTCTTCAGTTGTCAAGTGTCATCTGATACTGTATATGCCAGACTTTAAAATGAATGGTTTACAAGGAGGACTACCACTCACTGCAACTCATCCAAGACTCATAACTGTTCATATCTAGTTTGGGTAGACGGCCCCCTAATAATACCAACTTATTGGTGTAATATTTGTATATTTAAAAAAAAACATAAATACCCATCATATACCTTATTTTATGATAAAACACAAAGAAAGGTTTACCAGCTGACACCTGAAGAAGAGGCTAACGAACACATTGGCCAAAATGTTTCAGTCAAAATAACAATGGAGAGGTCTGGTTAGTCACTCAATAGAAACCGTCATGTGACCAACATCTTTTGGCAGCATGTCTTGTTGGGGGGGTGATCAATTAAGGAAAGTAGAAAAAGGGCTGATCAATGAATAAGTTACTTTTGTTGGATCAATAAAATGTCTGAATTTCCAAAAAACAAGCATGAATGCTGCTGGACACAAACTAAGGGACAAATTTAGCATAAACTTACATTGTGAATTGACGCCCCCCCCACACTTATTTGGGGGGGAAATTTAAACTTTCAAGTGCACAGGATCAAATGATTCAAATAATTGAACAAAAAAAACACAAACACATGGAAAATATGTAAAACAAGGTTAATGTATTTTTTTTTAAAATGTATTCTTAGATGAAGTACTGTAACACAATATTTTATTAATTTTTTTACTACCTTTTATTATAACTTTGACTCGGTCCGTCATTCTACGGCTACGAGTAAATTAGTGAATTAAAAATTTAATTAAGTAAATTAAACTTTACAAATTAAATTAAAAATCAAATCGAGTAAATGTAAAGTAAACTATTTCTGATTGTGCTGTTTACTCTTAGCCATAACGACCAGAGTCGAAAGTTGTGAGAAAACAACTAAAAATAATGAAATAAACTAAAAGGTAATGAAGGTTAAAAAAGAAAAAAAAAGCAAGAGAAAGAGAAAAAATGTGTTTTAACTGATTTGGCATTTTAACTAGTAGAAATGACATGAACGACAAATAAATCAAAGTTCAAAATTTGCTTCACATGAAATCACAAAAGAATTTAAACATTTTTTTCCCTGTTTCAAAGTAAAAGTCAAAATGTTTATGGATTATTATGTATTTCCTGGAAGGAATATCCATTTCCAGTACCTCAGGTACAACCAAATAAATACAATAAATACAAATAAATACTGTACATAAGATGCATGATTTACAATGGTAAGACTGGAGGATTGGAGGACTAGCACCCGCTGCAACTCATCTAAGCCACATAGATGTCCATTTCAAACTTGAGTAGACACCTCCTCCTCTAGTCATAAGACGCCTCCTCCCCTAGTCATAAGACAAGAGCATTGTTTGCATTGGAATATTTGCATCATTTTCTTGTTTATTTATATGGTGTCTTATATGGCGGCAAATATGGTACACAAAACAAAAGGATTCATTTAAGAATTACTTATGAAACCTCTGTTGGTCTCAACATGCAATCTAATCCCTTCAAAATACAATCTAGCTCTTGCTTAGTGGCTAAAGTAACTGCATTTCCCCCACTGTTTGAGCCCAGGTAAAAGCCAGAATTTCATATGTTGATTTTCAAGGTAGGCAGGCATTTCCCTACTTGCAAGATTGTGTAGCACCAATCTTCCTGAACTAATCTTAGAAATCATAAAATATTTAACAAAGGGTAATTCCATGTCAAGTGGACCCCACTCGACCATCTCAGATTTTGCTGTAACTTTGCTCACATGTTCATTTGGGTTTGAAATGAAGTCCTGTAAAATTTTAGCTCAATATCTTTACTCGTTCTTTTTTTCCATTTTCAACTAGCAACCATTCCACAAAATTTGTTCTCAGGGTCAACTTTATATGTAGATTTTGAAAATGTTATCAATCTAGCTCTAGAAAGCATCATTTTTTCAGAAAAAGATGACAAAGTGGGCTCCAAATTTCATTGGTATTTCCTAGAAGCCATTTTAAATGGGGCTAGGTATATGTTAAAGTCTCCATTAATAGACATTGAACATACAAAAAACCTGGAAATTGAGATGTAGGTATATGCTGTATCCCCGAAAGAATCAAGATACCAACTTGAAAATCTAGCATCAAGTATTTTAAACATTGCTCTTTTCAGTGGTTCTTGGTAGAAAATTGTGCAGATTATTCCACATATACATTTATGCCTTTAAAAATGGTGTATTTTTGTCGTTTTTTAATTCAGGACATTATTGAGGTCCCGAGTAATGATTACTTTAAAATGGCCTCTTGGAAATACCAATGAAATTTGGAGCCCACTTTGTCATCTTTTTCTGAAAAAATTATGCTTTCTAGAGCTAGGCTGATAACATTTTAAAAATCTACATATAAAGTTGACCCTGAGAACATATTTTCAGGGCAGTAGAAGTTCTTGTTGTGGAATGGTTGCTAGTTGAAAAGAATCTGGTCATCGTCGCTTCAAACAAAGTAGTCCTTGTTCTTGGATCCATAGTGACTGAACGAGTAAAGATATTCCGCTAAAATTTACAGGACTTCATTTCAAACCCAAATGAACATGTGAGCAAAGTTAGAGCAAAATCTGAGATGTTCGAGTGGGGCACTTTCCCAAAATTGGTCCACTTGACACGGAATGACCCAAAAGATTGTTTCAAACAGTAACCCCCCTACACTTGAAAAAAATATTTCTATTTCTAATTCCAGCTGGGCTTTATTGTATTTGAATTCATGATATAAGAAATGAGTTCTAAGAAAACTTTGCACTTCATGAATTATTTCAGAGCCAAAGGTGATAAAATGGATGCAGGCATTTTAACTTTAGAACTTAAATTTCAAATATAGGGATAAATATATATTTTAAGACGAGTGGTGTAATGGTTAACAGTGCAGACATTGGAATTGGCAAAAGTTTAAAATCCGTCCAAGGCTGTTTGTGTTCACTTTACACTAATATCCTTTGGAAAGGCATAACTCTATCTCTTCTCCCTCCAGCTATGGGTAAAATAGCAGGGCAGGCTGGCCTTCTAGTCTTGAGAGGCAACCAATCTAGGAGAAGGACGACTGAATTCAAAACCAGCTCACCAGAAAATAGTGGAAACAGGTTAGTTCAAGTAGCCACTACCTTCCCCCCAAACCAACATTTGTTATGGGAGGAGTTGGGAAAGGCCTTTGTCAAGCAGTTAACCTGAAATGGCTGATGATAAGGATATATTTTTAGTACAGGAGGTTAGTGATAACATTTGAACAAAATAACTTTGATGTGCCTTTATGTGATGTTCCTTAAGTCTGTGAGAAACTTTTGAACTTTTGATAATATTGCATTCCAAACACTGAATTACTTCCCTTATATTTTTTCTTAATAAATTATAATTCATTGTTTCGGACGTTTAAATGGGGATTAACTAGTTAAATAATTCACAAATGTCGGGCCTAACTCCTTTGGATTTGAAAAGTTTTGCATCCGAAATATGACGAAGAATAGAGTCTGAAATGAATTATAATTTATTAGGAAAAAATATAAGGGAAGTAATTCAGTGTTTGTAGTGCGATATTTTGAAAAGAATACTAAACTGAAAGATAGAAATAGGAGTTAGTAAAAGTTGGTCAATATTTGAAGGTTTCATACAAAAAATATCACATGAATTATTCTGACTATTCTTTGCTTTTGTAGTTAATCACATTGATGTTAATGAGCCTTTTGCAAACATATTTTGCATTTAGTAATGCAGTTCCTATAAAATACGAGAAGCAAAGGGAATGTCATTTTGAAAAGCTTTCATAGAGGTTTATGGTAAATAATTAACTAATTTAGCATTAGGGATAAATTTATTCATTGATTAGAGCAGTGATTCTGAACATGGGCCACAAGGGGACAATTTAAATATATTGGTGGAGCAATTTTGAATTTGGGTGTGAAGAGTAAAAAGCGTTCTGTGGCTCAAAACTAATTATTAATTTAACTAAGCAAAGTCCAAATGCTTGATCAAATAAGCAAAGTCCAAATGCTTGATCAAATAAGCAATGTCCAAATGCTTGATCAAATAAGCAATGTCCAAATGCTTGATCAAATAAGCAAAGTCCTACTTGTAAAGCCATTCTGTTTATGTTTAAGTAGCACATATTGCCAGCAACATTAACATTTTGGTCTTTTTGAAAAGGAATGCTGTCTACACAAAAGGATTATCCAAATAAAATGGGAAGTGCGGAGTGGCCAGATAGTTAACAACATTGAGAATGCAATTGGTGAGCAGAGTTCAAACTCCAGCTATGACAGTTTGTGTTCACTTTGCATTATTGCCCTTGGGAAAGGCATGAATTTTCTCCCACAGCTATGGGTAAATAGTAAATAGACTTGGCTCACTAGCTATGTTTGGCAACCAGTCTAGGAGACTGACAACTCTGATTCCAAACCAGCCTGGTAAAAGTAAATAATTTTGGTAACAGTGAAATAATACCAGATATTATTTTTTTTTAAATAAGACAAGTGGCTGGATAAATGCATTTTAAGTTTGGAAGAACTCAAGTTCCATTTTAACAATGCAAAAAGTTATTTTAATATGGATTGAAAAATATTCAGATGGTAAGAAAATTGAGAGTTTCCTAAATTGCGAGTGAGACTCCTAAATCGGGTGAAAAAGGTTGTTGTAAACTAGGGTTAAAGAGCACACCTCTTTAACCCTAGTTTACAACAACCTTTTTCACATGATTTTGGCGTAATGTTTACCAGCACAGAAAATGGAATCAAGTTTTGGCTGAGCATTAATGCCTTTGGGAAAGGCATGAATTCACGTCTCCCACCACCTATGGGTGAATAGCAGGACAGTTGGAGCCCTTTAAGCCCCGTAAGGCAGTCTATATAAGAGATGGTTACTCTGACAGAAAAAAAAACTACACCTTGGCAATCACCATGACTGGTCACAAGCCTGGTTAAAGGAGGAGGGTTGGGTGTGGGGCTAACAACTCCACCCCATAAAAACCTACTTGCTACTGAAACTGCAGCAGAGAGATTGCGGCCCTATGCTCGACAAGGTGTCTACAAGAATAAACAAAAACACTAACATTATATATAGCAAAAGAAAAGTAGGATGAAGGTAAGTTTTAACCATTTAAATATTGAGCAAGATGGAAGTTGTAAGCAGGTTACATAAACTGCAGGGAAAAAAGGTCAGCATCAAAATTGCATTTTGATCTTAATTGAAGTCACAAAATACTCACCTGTTGACGGCAGCCGAGTGGCTGTGGCAATTTTTACTGTGGAAAGGAAGAAATAAAAAAAAAGATAGGGGAATTAGACATACATGCAGGAGCAGTAAATATAGAGGGTGGCTGAGATGAGGGTGGCAGATTGTCAACAGAAGCATGCAAATAAATTGCTATTGACATAATGCTCGTCTCTGCATAAATGAGACATCGTATTTAGACACAAAATGTGGGCTAGAGCCAGGACTATACTTGACTTTGACCATCCAAAGTTCAAATGTTGCTAGACACACACACACACACACACAGATATCTCTTACCAAGGCAGATTAAATTTCACTGGGATGAACAGATATGCCAAAACAACTTGCATACATGCAAAAACACCTCACATGCATTTAGCCATATTGTTACAGCAAGCTACAAACCAATACTACTGCAGTGAGTTCAATCCTCACTGCTAAACTAAACTAAGTTTAGAAAGTTAATGACAGAATGAGTCTAAGATGTCTGGAGATAATAGAAAAAAGCATTCAGAACAATCATGACAATCTAAAGCTAACATAACATATGAACTCATTGCAAAAGCTTGAGGCTAGAAGATATGAATTAAATAATCAAAATTACCTGGGTATATCCGGAATGGGTGTGCCATTTTTCTGTGTAAATTTTCCTCCTGCATTGAGCACATAACGATGGTGAAGATTGTGTAGAGCATGCAGGCATGCCGAGGGTGTATCTTTTGGTTTCCCTTCAGCGTTCTTTAGGGGTGCAAATTCATCTTCTCTCAGCACTTCCCAGACGGCAAAGTTGCTGTCACATTTAGGACAAAAACCACAAACAAAAAACGAGCCCACAGAAACAACATAGATTGTAAAGAATGGGGTTGATGCAGAAAAAGACCCGTACATCGCATTTTGGGGATTAATGGAAGCGGCAGACACGAGAGCAGCACAAACCAACACCAAACGAAGAAAAAAAGAAAAAGAAAAAAAAAATTGCATTAGTTAAAAAAGAAAGAAAAGAGCTTTTATTAAGTTGTTAGACATGAGATACTGTTTACCATTTTCCACATCTGAGAGAATTATGATGCTAAAAGTGAAAGATTTACTAATGGAATTGCAGGGTTTTTTCAGATTCAATATAAATAGCAGATATAATCATCATTATTATTGGAGGTTTTTGAGCATTTAAAAGCAATGGTGTCTAACCTAGAAGTTAGGCTAATTTTCAAGTATGATTTCAAATTAGGACATAATGTTGCTCAAGCTGCTGATCCCATTAACAAAGCATTTAGGTTTAGGTCTGGAAATATGGATACCAATAATAAACCTTGAGGGAGGCCCAAACCAGTTCTTAATGATGATTCATCATCGACAGCAGGGGCCAACATCCCACAAACAATGGTTAAATATAGAATTTTATAGAGATGGCATATTATCAGAGGATTGCTGGAAAAGGTATATTAATTCAAATGCGTCATATTTTGATTAAATAGTTTTGGTTTGTTGTTATTTATATCCTTTATTTTACTATTCAAAAAACATTTCATATGTAACAACCTAATACATACAGTTTTATATTAACGTTTTTTTTTGGCTTAAAGAAAAAAAATAACGTTTGTAGATGTAATAATTATAATAAAAGACTTGTTTTGGAATTTAACTCTTAAATCTATATTAGAAAAATTGAATTCTAAAATTCTAAAATTCTATCTATAGAAGTGTTCCAGTTAAAAATTGAATTCTAGAATTCTAAAATTCTATTTATAGAAGTGTTCCAGTTAAAAAGAAAGAAAAAATATAAGGAAATTGAATAAAAACTAGCTGGATCCATGGAAATTCCACAGGTGTTGACAACTAAGATATGATATTACTTTTGCATATATATATATATATGCAATTAAAGTATATAATTTTGTTAAATAATTTATTACCTCTGGAATGTATAATGATTATAAACCCATGTTTAAATTCTGTTTACACTTATTTCAATGTTTTTATTTTTCATTTTATTCTTACTTATTTATCCTCCTGTATGTTCGTTACTACCTTAAAATCTGTATTTCACTACTTATTAATCATTTGCGGGTCACAATTTTTTTTTTCCCTCGTAGAGGTGTGATGCTGGACTTGGGCTCGAATCTGTTCAGGCGGCTATACTGTCGGATCACTCTTCTGCTCTTGTTGGAGTGACCAGGGTCTGCACTTTAAGCTGCAATCAGCCGTACTGTCATGTGGATCTACGCCAACAGCCGCATTATAATGCTATTCTGTGATCAAAGTTGTAGACAGCCATTCCATCCTGGTTTTTCCTTCAAAGGGTCAGTAGAACCCTATAGCCAGCTCAGGCTTCTACCAACTACGGGATGTTCACATCCTGTGGTCTAACCACAGTTCAGCCTTACTATTGGAACATTCCCACAAGGAGGTGACAGACCCCTTAGCTAGCTCGGGCATCTGTCAGGAGAATGACACTCTTGTCAAACCTACAACCGCTGGGCCCAGCCCCTATCCGCGCCACTCCTGTGGCCCATAGGGTGCAAACCCTTGGTCTAAAGGGTCTGGGCAAGTTGTACTTCACCTTAAAACTACACTGCTCAGGCTGGAGGTTTACTCCTCACATTCATCCCACCGTCTATGGTCCAAATGCTGTGGAGGGCCATCCCCAAAATCTTTGCTCACGAAGCCAAGCCATTCATTCATTCATAATCACATGCAAAGGCAAATGAAACTAATATCTGTTATTATCATTGTTATTGATTACTTTTGCTATCTGTATATATTCCTGTAGTCTAATACTACTATAACTTAATCTTGCGATTTAAGTGATGGTGTGAAGGAGAAGTAATGAATGAATTACAGTTATAGTGAAGTTTAAGTCCCTTTGGTTCCCATTCAAGCATAAGCACCCTTTTTTTATTCTTACCCTTGTTCATTACATTGCAAGGGTGGGTGGGGAGGCAGGAGAGAAAGAATGAAATATGAGGAGAATCTATCTATATAATGAACAGTGTGATATTTTTGTTTGTTTCTGTTCATAACAATGGATTCTACCACTTAAATTTTGCTGATAAGAATATCTCCTACCCACCATTTGAAACAGTGGAATCTCCCACTTGAACAAATTCAGATTTTTTTCTCTAAAAAGTAATCTCATAGAAATCCAAATATATCTGAATTTTTGGGGGATTAACTAGTGGGGATTAACAAGTGAATAATACTCAGAGAGCATAATGGTTGTACAAACAAACAAGCTGAATAATATAAAACTATTACAAATATATTAATTTGCTCTCTCTACCCATCTGTACACATTCCTATAATCCCAAGATGCATTGTCTACTGTCACAATTTACCTTACTGGTCCCAGATCCATTAATGATTCTATTTGGATGGGAAAACAATGTCATTCAGTGGCAAATCCAAGGCCAAAGTTTTGCCCTCATCAATTCACAGCATTGCAAAATGTGACAGACTAGGTTAAGCTTCTGAAATCATCCTACTATAAAAATTGTACCAATCACTGTGGCCCAGTGGTAGAGTGCTCAGTCCTCCAGTTCTGTAGTTTGCAGGTTCAATTCAAGTCATACAAAAAAGACTTTAAAATGGTACTCAATGCCTCTCTGCTAAGCACTCAGCATAAAGAGTAGGATTGAGGCAGTCTGAAGAGGGATAGTCTCTGTCACGCTATCTCGTCCCAAACCCTGTACCGAGGGACTATAATAATTACTGATGTGTTTTAATTTGTTTTCTGTCATGCTTTTCTACATTACCAGATGTCACTGGTCACATAACATTTTTCTACATCAACAGAGACATCTGGTGACGTAACTTAGTAGAAATAGAATGTTACTTATGTTAAACTTGAGGATTAAAACTCGCTTTCATTAGAAACTAATACAGTTGTGAATAGAATGTTTTTTGTTCATTTTGTTTGCAGCATATTGGACTCTTCCAAAATTTGTATCTTTATTTGACCTTTAGTTTAGTTCAATATTCAGGAAGTATTGAACATAAACAAGAAAATGCAGGGCCTGCATGATGTTTTTGATATTTTATAAGTACAATGAAATTGCGAAATTATTTGAATATTGCTGTTATTTATTCAAAAGTTCAAAACCTCTACTAATCTACAAACGCCATTTTGTTTGTGTATGTATATAGATGATCCTCTACTTACAATGGAGTTATGTTCCAATGGGGCCATCATAAAGCGAGAAAATAAGTTGAAAATGACTCTAGTGTAACCTAAGCTAGCCTAACGTCTCAGTAATCTTATATAAAAGCTGTGGTCACTATTTTGTTGGTTTCTGTTACGCTAAAGCAAACATTCTTCAAAAAACCAGATATCCATGTACCGTATAAACTTGTGTATTTGAAGACCAAATTTTTAGGGCAAAAACCTATACTCAAGTAATAATTTTGTAAGGTCAAGTAAGTAATTATCTCTAAAAAAATACACAAAGCATATCATAAATTAATGATTTTGCGACCAAGAATCAAGGGTCAACTTATACACATGGTCAATACACGAGTACACACAGCATTTCATTTTATGCATTCAGACTTCTGATGCCGCTCTCTAACAGAATTTTGTTGGGAATTGTTCTTATTGATGATCCCATAGCAATAAAGGAATACCTTCACCTCCACCACCAGACAATCAGGTTCGGTTAATTTTGCCAAAATACTTCCCTTTTGGGAATTTTGAACCAAGATAAATTGTTCCTTGTCCATTCCCCGCAAACCAAAAGCTCATTCGATGAAGAGAGAATATTTCTTATACATAGATTTATTCAGATTATTATCCTTATCTTGGTTGTTTATATATTCACAATGTTTTGGTTGATGTACCCTCTGGTTTTCTTCCGTGTTTGTCATATTTGGTAACACTCTCGGAATCTCGAGTCGAGTACCCCCTCATTCGATCCACCAAATAAGTGGCTTGACTTGGGGATTCTGACAGAATTATTGAATTCAACAAACGCCTGAAGAAGTCTGGAGTGTACAACAAACAAAACGTTGTAAACATATAAACAACCAAGATGAGGACAAGAGTCCAAATAAATCTATGTATAGTGATAATTCATCATCTCAAAAATTCAGATAGAAAATAGAATAATTCTTTTCAAGACAAAGATTTTTAGCCAGAATCATTGCAATTCATCTGAAAAGACTAATTTGAAGTACTACCCCAATTTTTTAAGCATTTAAGGCAAAAGGTTGCTGGTCTTTATGGATATTAGTTTTTGGTGGGGACTAATGAAAAAGCCCCAGCTTTAAATAGCAAAAACAAAGCATAAAGGCATTTTTGTACGAGAATAATAAAAATCTGATTTTTACATTAAAAATAAATGTCTAAAACAGATTGGTCTTTTATGGAAAGTTTGGAGAATTATAGTTCTTATAGAACCTTTAATTACAGGGATCATTGTTAAATTGAGTAAAATTACAATTCGCATTTTGTCCCAAGATTTATTAAAGATTGATGGATCATATATAGAAAAGACACCCCAGAATTAATCCAATTGAAAAGGATGCATCCTGACTTTCACATCAGAAATTTAAAAAAAACAAAAAAAAAAAACAAAAACAAAAAAACCTGATCGAGAAAATGACACGCAGAATAAATTTGATTACTAAGACTGCTGATGTACAAGGTGATGTCATCCGGTTAGGTCAGGATGGGTTCTTTTCAATAGGATCAATTCTGGGGTGCCCTTTCTACATATGGTCCAGATTGAACAATAATTGTAGCAAAATTTAATACCATTAAAAGATTATTAGAATTAGCCAAGTTAAACAGTTTGTTAGTTTAAAAAAACAAACAAACCTATAAACAACTTAACATTTCAGAGACAGATTAGCGACACCTGTTCAGGTGAGTATTTTCTACTTTCAATCTCTATTTTTCAATATCAACATGCAGACTTTGTTTAACTTGGTAACTAATGCTGCTGACGTTTCAGTGAAGTTATCGGTGTCAAGGAAAAAAGCATCCTTTTAGATTTGCAAAGATTTAGGGCGCTCGATGGGAACATGATCCGAATTTGATTATCTCCCTTCAAACTGAAAAGGTCTCATTTGGAAGTAGGGGAGATAATCAATTATTTACTATTAACAAGATTAAAAGATTAATAGAATTACTAATAGTGGGGCAGCTTAGCTGAAAATTTCAAACCAGTTGCGCATTTTGTAATAAAAGCATATAATTTTGTACACTTTAAAGTAAAGGCATTCCAAAAAGATTTGGATATTGAGCCATCATCAATTTCCAATATGTTGTCCATGCAGTCAGAATTTGATCACAGACCAAATTATATGTTTTTATTACAAAATGCACAATTGTTATGGTTATCTGCTCCATTATAGTTATTCTTCTAGGCAATTAAGAATTCACAATAGAACAGGTTTTGCATAATATTTCTCAAGATCAATATAAAAAAATTAATTAAACAAATAAATCTTCTTTCCTGGAAAATCAACGGCCATAGAATGAACATATTTCGAAGATATAATTTTGAGAAGAGTCATTAACATTCAAAGAGTTTTTCAGTTGAACTCGTTTTTTTTAGTTATTTTTGTTGTTTCCACAATGTTTAAAAAACAAAAATCTAAAAAAGTGGTAGCAAAACATTAGTTAAAAAAAAAAAACAGTTAAAGTTAAAGTTAAAAAAAACTTCTGCAACCTATGTTACAAGCGTTGCTGCTAAACAAAAAGAAAATCCTGCTTGCTACTACTTTTTACTTAGTATGAACGGAAAAAGAATCCCTCTCTTTACATATGGATAGTACACCTGAAGAAGACTGTAGAATGGATCGGCTGAAATGTCAGAACAACAAAAATAACAAGGAGTTTGATTGTCTGAGAAAACCCTTTGAATATTTACAACAAGGTAATTGATAAAAATCAAAATATTTTCCATTTAGCAGTTAAGCTGTAATTAATATGCAAATAAACCTTAAAACTTTAAACCATATTTTTTTCTAGGATGAGAACTTTTTCACTTGATTTCAGGTGTTTCTTTGCACTGATAGTTTTATATAATAGTTTAGATGGAAATTTTACTCCTGAGAATGAGAAAACAGTGACAAATTTTTGTCTGAATGTCTGAGATGAGGAATTATTATTATACACGGATTTACTCGGACTAGTGTCACCATCTTGATTATTATGGTCACAATGTTTCCACCATTGTACCCTCTTCAGGTATCTGTCATAGATGGTAACATTTTGGGAATTTTGAACCAAACTCTTTATTCAATCCACAAGATAGATTGTTCTAATTCTGCTGTCCATTCCAGAGGATATAATGTATCATTTAAAGCTGTGGTTAAGCGTTTCTAGTAACCTGCATGACGGTCAGGAGTTCACTCCTTGGGTTGGGTAGTGCCAAAAAGACATATACAGGTATCCCTTAATTAACACGGTTTTGTTTAATATGAGTTTTGATTAATGTAGTTAAATTAATTGAACCATTCCTTTATGTACATAGTTTTTAAATTTTGAAATAAAAAATTGATCTTGTTGTTCCATTTCTTTTATCGTCAACTATATCATCTTACCAATCTCCACGTGTTATCAACTAAATATAAATGGATAATATAAGATTCACAGCAAGCGTTTGAAAACTTTAAATCTAGAGCGGGAATGAACAATATTTGAACAATATTAAAATAACAGATGTAGCATGTGCCGACGAAGATGCTGCATCCTGATTTCCTTCAGAAATAATTGAAGAAAATGATTAGGATTATCATTTCAATGTGGATGAAACCGTGTCCGAACATTTCGTGACTAACGTTTTGTCTATGGACGTTTTGTCGATACAGTATTTTTTTTATTTTGGGTTATACTTATAAATATTTTGAGACAATAAATATGCAAATCCATATTTCATATTGCAAAAAAAAAAGAAAAAAAAGAAAAAAAGAAAACCTTAACATATGTTGATTTAAATTTTAAGTTATCTTTTATTTTGGTCTTTTTTTTGCTGACGTTGTTGTCTTTATTCACTGACCATTCTAGTAGCAAGATTTCTTGCTGAATTGCAGAAAAAAATGATTACAAAATTTTCAATTTATATAAAACCGTGAATGACATCGCAAGGATGAATTAACTAAGAAGAATTAACTGATACAAGATATCCTATGGCATGGACAGCGGATTGAGAGCAATACCCCCATGGATTGAATAAAGGGTAATGACTATGGCAGACACCTGAAAAAAGGCCAGAAAATACAACTGCCGAAACAACCAAGATGAGGACACTAGTCTGAGTAAATCAGTGTATAATAGGGACAAATGCTGTCATTCATAAAAGCCACAAATAAAAAAAATGGCCCTGAAATTCTGGAAAAATTGTAAATAATTCTGTCACTGAATTCACAAATCTAAATATTCCAGGCATTTCGAAGTTTGATTTTTGTATTCTTGTGATAAAGTTTGGGGAACTTACTCGCAGAGCCTGAAGACATCAAAGACAAATTTTTCCATTTTCATTCCATTCGGTTCTGTGGGTGTGACCCGATTGCCTTTTTCATCAATACAAGGAATCTTCTTTTTCGCTACGTGATGCTTCAATTCATGTTCATGTTTTCTGTAAAAATGAAGAGAGCAGAAACAAAATATATTCGTAAGCTTGTTCACTAAATTTAAATGTCACAGAGACTCAAGACTAGACATTATTGCAGTGGTTCTCAAACTGTGTGCCGCAACTATCTCCCAAGTGTCCTGCGTAAATTTTTTCAAAATACACAAACATGTATATCAAGCTTTGAACATGTCCAGTATGGGTATTATGTCTGTCCCGCTTCCACCACAGAATTGCCAATCTAGTGATTTTAATCACTGCTAAAGTTGGGGAAAAGACAACTAGAATAAAAATAAATAGAATTAGAGTCATAAAGAATCTGACGTGTCATTTTAGTTAATTTCTTTTGTCCCAATATAGCTGGCGATAGGCACAGAGAAAGGTTTTCTGAGAAGAATTGATAAAAAAAACTTATCAATTAGTAGAAAGGACTTTTTTGTTAGAAATGCTATCCATCTCGGCAGTCAGAAAAGTGGATAATAACCAACTGTGCACTATAAGTCAGTGATTAATGACCACTAGTGTCATATATTTAGGACCACAGCTAAGATCAGATCAACTTTTGGTTTTCCAAATGTGTATTTTGTCTTTGCTTTCACCCTCAACAAATGTTAGAGGCAGGCAGGCAAGCAAAAAGATCTGGCTTGAGAGGGCAGTGGCTAAATACGATGGAAGAAGGGGAAAGAAAGGAAAAATAATGAGGAAGATTGTAGTGGGGGTCTACTGTATATGCCAGACTATAAGACAAATGCTTAGGATATGTGGAGGACTACTGCTCACTGCAACTCATCCAAGCCCTGTAACTATCCATATCGAGCCTCGATAGAGAGCTCCCTAGTCATAATAACAGTGCGTTAGTCACAGTGTAATATCTGCAAATTGACCGTCTTATATATCCCAGCATTTGCTGCAAACCAAAAAACAGCACACAAGAATGTTTTGCAGTTTTTGATAAACTAACAGACAAGACAAGAATGCATTGTGATGTGCAACGAGACAAAACAGAAACATACTTACTCTGAGACTTTGTGGAGAAATTCTGTGGTGAAGAAGTGATTGCAAATGTTTCCAGCACTAAACATAAGACGCCCATCGTCATTGCGTTTCTCTGTGGTGGCTAAAGTAATTTCACTGTACTCAACAACTTGATAATTGCCTCCGACTTTACACACTACGCCAACGGCTTCAGTAGGGAATGCTTTTTCCACAACCTGTTGGAAGTTATAAAATTATAGCTAAAAGAAAGAATCATCACAGTCAAAGCTGAGTTTTTATTCTGCCTTTCAGGTAGGAAATGAATCAAATGACTACAGGGACTGAATTAATAACTGCAGATCGAAATTTAATGAAACCACAAATTAATTTGTCAAGTACAGGGTGCTTCATAAAGGATGCAACCCCAAGGATGAGAGGGTAGAATTTATGCGCATGTAAATTTTATGCTATAATATTAGTCATGTGGCAACACTATATATCAGTTGAATTGATTGCATCATGCACTAGCCTGATTTGAGCATCCATTCCTTTCTGTTGTGTCTGCTATGGTGTTTTCCAATGTAATGAAACATTTATGTAATGAAATAGGTACGAACCTGAATGCTCGTTAAAGGAAATCACTTTTAACATCTATTGTAAAGTTAAAATTTATGTGTAATTAACATCTTTTTGTAATTTGTGTCTTTAAAAAATAGTTTTTAGATTTAAAATAGTTTAAATAAAAGTTGTCAAAAAGATGGTTGAATCCTGTAGATGCAGGATGATCGTAAACAAAACCCACTTCATTATATAAGTAGACAATACTTGCAGTCCAAGGGAAATTATGAATCACTGCCACCCATATATGCTGTGTTGGGGGTAATCAATTAAAAATTTGGTAAAAGGGGTGATCAATGAATAAGTTACTTCTCTCTCCTTTTGTTGGGCTGTGATCACTAAAAAAGGGTCTGAATTTTCAAAAAACAAGCGGGCACAAATTAGTGACCAATTTAGCATAAATTTACATTGCATATTGAACCCCTCACTAAAAACCTATTTTGGAGCAGAATTTTCAAAAACCAAAAAATGTTTTCCATACTCATTGAGGGGTGTGTGTGAGTGCAGAATTTCAAGTTTCTACTATGAATGGTAAGGGCTGGGCTAAGTAAGGATACATAGATAGATACATATAAATGTTAGAACACATGAATAACCTAAACCTTGCACACAGTGTTTAAACTGGTCTGTTGTGGGTAGCAGTGATTAATAATAGAAATCTTTACTGGAAAAGGAAAGAGGCAAATGTAAATAAAGTTATTAAGATATTAACACGTACAGTCTATATGCATAATTAATCACCTCTACCTCCAACACAGCATATATGGGTGGTGGTGATTCATAATTTCCCTGGGAATGCTAGTTCTTTTCAGTTTCAGAAACTTGTCAGTTATCAACAACCAAAATGTGTAGACATTTTCTTTGATACTTTGAGTTGATCTATGGCTTTGTAAATGCCAAAAACATTACAGGTTTCCCCAATCTTTCAAAAATATGCTTAACACCATTTCCCTTTTATGAAAGACCACCATTCGTACAGGTTCTCCCCTGCTATCAGAAATGGCACAAAGCAAAGAAGCATTTACCATTAATTTATATGGGAAAAATATATGAGCATTCGCAGACCTGCAAAATAACCTTCTTTTATGTCTGCCAGGCTCAATGTCAAAGGTTAAGGTTCGTTGGCTGCTGTGGCTGATATGGAAGGCTTGAAATATGAAAAAATTTTTCATACAGTTCTTTGTACACAGAAAACATCCTGCTAACAAGCTCGAAACCTACATGCCCTATCAAAATTGAAGTCATACTTTTTTGCAATCATCGCAGTGAATATCTCATGCAAGGTTATTTTGGGGTTTGGGCACACTCAAAGATTTTCCCATATAAATTAATGGTTATTGCCTTTTTGCTTACAAAAGGTTTCATATGAACGCTCTATATTCAGAGAGTGGGGGAAACCTGTATTTAATAATGACAAGAATTAAATATGTCGATGCAGTGAAACTGACAAATGTTTTATTGTAGATTCATTTGAGAATGAATTTACCTTTGCACCACAATCAGCTCCTTTATTCACGCAGTAACCAATGAAGACAGGGTCGACCATCTTGACTAAGATATTGTCCACACAATAGACATGCAGGTACTTGACATTTCTCTTGTCCATATCCTCCAAGATGTGACGGTCCCTCAAGGCACGGTACAAGCCACCATTTCCATCTAGAAGAATATGACAACATATTATGTTATTTCGTGATTTCAACTAGTATCATCATGTTTTTACCACAAAATTATTAATGCATTTACATTGTATCCTATGAGAATAAATAGTAATTTATAATAGCCCTATTCTATCAGTAATGCTTGTATTCATTCCTGATCACTGACAATACTTTCTGATTTTCAATGCATTTCTACAGTAAAATCATTATCAATGCATTTACATTGTACATGTAACAGCCCTATTCTATAAGTAATGCTTGCAGTCATTCCTGACCACTGATAATCCCTTTCTTTCTGATTTTCAATG
>VCCN01000030.1:28889-41121 GCA_006491835.1 Architeuthis dux
ATATTATAAGTATTATATACAAACACACACACACATTGCATTTTATACATATATGCGGATACTAGCTGTAGTACCCATCTATGCTCTGTTAAATACTTAAGCAGTAAACAAAAGGCCTAAACCTTTCAGTAAAATCTATTATAACATTCCCAGATAGAATGTTGTACTTTATTTTTAATCATTATATTTCTTTCCAAAAATCAAAATTCTTTTTACTTTAAAACCTTCCCCTTGGTCCATTGAGTAGGCTGTATATATGTTTAGGTGGTTTCTACTCGTGACCGACAAGCAAACACACTGAATTATATATGTAGAAGATAATACACAAACACATCAGTTGAAATATGGTAAAAACTATAAAGATATAGATATTAGTCCAAGTAGTTCATTGAATAATAACTGCTTTATATCAAATAGATGTTAATGCAAAATCTTTGTTAACCAAATGATGCAATAAATTTCAATAATAAATTAAGAATAGTATGGAGAAAACAAACTGATCACTGTGGTCCTGTGGTAGAGTGTAAGTTGTGGGTTCAAGCCATGGCGGTGTCATACCAAAGACTTTAAAAATGATACTCAATGCCTCTCTGCTAAGTACTCAGCATTAAGAGTAGGTTTGAGGAAGCCTGTAGTGGGATTGGCTCTGTCAGGCTATTCACCCCAGACATACCCGTTATAGGTGCCTCTACAACACTATACAGAGGACTGAAAACCCTGTACTGAGTCACAGGACTGGATGGAGAAAGAAGCAGAGTTTGAGCCCAAACACTACAAAATGGCCCATTTGGTGAACCCTGACAGCAGCTTTAACCCTTTGAAACTCCTGGGCAATATATATTCCAAGGTTTCTATGACTTCTGGCATATATATGTCCTGTAGATCTGTTTTAGAAGTCTACTGGGACATATGTGGAAATAAAATAAATGAGATTTTCCCACCTTCTACAAATGCAGACAATGACATCAACATAGTATGAAACCACACACATGATGTCAACTTTTAAGACTGGAAATTATTATTCCAGAAACTTTTATTTAAAAATCTTGTTTCATATGAAATAAAAAGGATATTACAAGACACTGTAGTTGTGGTCCCATTATTGTATGCATTTTATTATTACTTCTTCTAAAAGTAAATAATTCTTTCTACAGCTGTTGTCCAGCCAATTCATTTAGAGCAGGGGTTGCCAACTAAGGGCAGTGGGCCAAATCAGCCCATGGCCTCATTTCAACCAGCTTGCCGACTTTATTGAATATATGACTTTGTTTTCCTTATTGAATCACTGTAGCCATGATCACTGACCCGACCAAACAACAATAAACATGGTGGCTAGGTATTCTTCCCTTTTCACTTGTCTTACCAGACAAAAAATGTGACCAGGAGCACTGACAGAGACAGACAGTCTCTGTCAGTGCTCCTGGTCACATTTTTTGGCATAGTGCCTTGAAAAGTGTACTCCAGTAGCCACTTTCTAAAAATGATGTTTTCATTTTTTGGAAATTCCACTTTTGTTTGTGTGTTTGATTTACAATAATAATCCATCATGAAATGGACATTTTTTGCTAACACCATGATGTAGCATTATGACGTAAGCGTTTGAGGAAATGCTTGGTTGGAATGAGAGAGAGGGAGAGAAAGTGTGAGTGTAAGTATATGGTTTAATTTTTAATTTCTTTTAAAAGAAAAATTACACCCTTTTTGTCCTGATTCTGTAACACACGTTCCTGTATAAAACTGACAATGTCAGTCGATCAACTCAGTTGCGTGTCAGTGCCTTTGATCTCGCTAAGCTGATTTATAGTTAAAATATTTTAATTCTACGCAAACTGTTTCTATAGCCTTGTATGATCATGGTTTCATTTGGCCCTCAAGACATAGAAATATTTCTAATTTAGCCCACAAACAAAAAAGTTTGCTGACCCCTGCCTTAGAGAATGGACAGTGCCTCAATCCTGCATTTAGAAGAATCAAAAAGAATCACAATCTGAATTTATGGCCAAATGTAATTCCGTTCAAGTACAGTTTTTTACCAGGAGTCTCCTTCTTCAGGTGTTTGTTGTAGTTGGTAACCTTCTGGGAATTTTGAACTGAACCCTTTATTCAATCCACAGGGGTAGAGTGTTCTCATTCCACTGTCCATGCAAGAGGATATCTTATCAGTTAATTCTTCCTAGTTAATTTGTCCTTGAAGGAAGAATTAATATGAGATATCCTCTGGCATGGACAGTGGAATGAGAACAATTCAGGCACAAACACCTTACTTTTGTCCTCTTTTTGAAAGGATGTGTGTCTGTTTTGGGGTACAACAGTTCATTTCAGACAAACAATTATCAGGATTTGCATGAAACATAAGAAATAGCCTTCAGAATCAGAGATAAGTTAGTGGGATCTGTCAGTCCCATGCGACTATGGATCCGCACCCGGAAAGTCTTGCTTTCACTCACCAGGGCGCAGACCTGAGCATGGTTATATGGAAGACGGTTGGTTGCTCATGCAACAAGTCTCCCCTCATCGATGTTGTCCAATGGAAGGGCAAGGGCTGATACAGCTTTGTACCAGTGTCGTCACAGGAGTTGCCAGAATGAGGCAGAAGACAACATTGGACTGCCTTAGGGATTCCAGCTCCAGGTTTTGAATTCAGTTTTCCTTCTCCCATACTGGTTGCCTTCCAAGGCTAGGGAGACCCAACTGGGGGGAGAGGGTAGAAGAGATGCATTCATGCCTTTACCACAGGCATTAGTGCAAAATGAACGTAAACAGCCTTGGCTGGAGTTTGAACTCAGGTTGCCAATTCCATTGTCCATGCTGTTAACTATTACGCCACTCGCACCTCCAGTCAGAGATAAGTAAAGAGTTAAAAAGACTTGACAATTAAAGTAAGTGGAATGATAATCACCTGGAGATAATGCAAGTTTATCCTTGGCAGATTTGATAATCTTGCCCTCAAATGTCATGCAGGGTAATAAGGATTGTTCAAATATCACAACATTTTCTTTATCCAAACCAAAATAATTATTGGCTTCAAAGTATTTCTCAGTCATTTGTTTTGTATGTTCACTGGTCATTATATACCTGTCAAAAAAAGAAAAGAAAGATTTCACACTTTTTTGCCTGTCAAATTGAAAGAATTTACAAGATAGAATTAGTTTAGTTCGGGGCTTCTCAAAGTAGGAGTCAGGACCCCTCCAGTCGTCGCGTATAATTTATTGGAGGTCTCTGAAATATTTTAATCTTTTTGAAAGAATAGATATATAACTAATTTCTTTTTTTTTTATATCTCTATACAAAAATGTACTCCTTCTGGTGCTTATTATAAAATGACACAATGCTATTCATAGTCTGGCAAAACCTTAGGCGGGGTTAGCTTCAGGGTATTAAGTTTTTTTAAAAAGGTGCTTTTAGGTCATTCTATACCTGTATAACACATTTCCACCTGCTGACCTTTGCTGGCCATTTTTCAGAAAGGGGGTCACTTTTTGGTATTACAAGCATAACTTTCATTCCTATGGCAATCTTGATATTCCAATACCTAGAAATATGTTATAATGATAGTGGCTTTCAAAAAGACATGTTCTGAATACCTGCAACCCAAATATGAAGTCAAGTAAAGTTTGTCACTCCAGATTAGCATTGATTATCGGGTAGAAGTAATAAACACCTGCCAAATGAAAAAGTAATCATATATACTGACACCATCACATGCTCTATGCTTTTATGACTCATGCTATTGATGTGGTACTGACAGAGAATAAACCTTTCTTTAAGCAGTTTGTGTAATTTTTATTCAACTTAACTAATATATCAGTGTTTGTATTGAAAATTGAGGCTCACCAATGGAGAATCAGAATGTTTGACTGGTACTTGTATTGCTTGTTTATTGTTAAAGAGAGAACTCCCTTGACACTTAAAAAACATTGCCAGATTGGTTGATACACATCCAGAGGCACTGGTTTTGCATGGGGTTTCTGCTGTGCAAGAATAACAACTCATAATGTAATCTGGTGCAGGTTGCCTTAATCAATGCTAATCTGGAGTGACAATAAACTTGACTTGACTTCAGGCTGCAGCAAAGAAGTACACCATCATTGCTTTCACACACTGCACATGCAGGGTCCAATCTGCCCCATCTCTTTCTCTTCTGATAAATGCCAGTGTGATGAACATAGGAGGTAATCAAGTCAAAGCCTACATGTTTTGACTTTCCTTTGCTCTGTTCTCCAAGTTCTCCATGAGGTTGCCATAGCACTGGACTGAAAGATCTTCAAGGATTGGTTCAAAGATGACCTCTACAACCATTTGGAGAGCTTGCAAACACTGAAGAAACTTATTGCCTATTAGCATTGTGCAAACACGAAAGACAAGATGTCTGCTAGCCCAGTGTCTGCCATTAGATTTTCTGTAGAACCAATTAGGTTCATGAGTGTGTGCATGCATCTGAGGTGGACAAAGAATGGGAAGGTTTTAGGCAATGTCCACTGCAGCTGTGTAGCAGAGTTATGGAGTTGTTTTGTTTGCTGGATTATCACTAATTTTTAAAACAATACATTTTGTTTTTGTTTTAGTTTATTTTTGAAAATATTTTTTTTTCTTTTTCATAAAACATACATTGCAATTTTGGGTCTTCATTAATTTCTATGTTTAATTACTGTTAGATTATGACTAAAAACTAATATATAGTCTTAGTACCCATTGCTTTTATATCAATGGGTGAGGGGTTGGGAATGAAAAAGTTGGAGAAGCCCTGGTTTAGTAGATTTTAATTTGATGCCTAAAGAACAGATTGGCTAGGGGAAAAAAAAAGGATACCAATACAATATTTTGTTAAATTTGTGGAAATAAAAAAGGTTCTATGAAGTTTTTGAATGAACATCATTTATATAGTCACTTATTCAGTGAACATGAATAATTTACTCACCAAACAACTGAACATTTCTTGTTGGCCAATTGTTGAACTTTAAATATACGTTCTGCTTGCAATTGGTAGAGAGTTTTATTTGAAACGAGGCCAACACTGTACATGCCTTTTGGGTAATCCACTCCCAGGCGAGTCCCTTGACCTCCAGCCAGTAATAAAACAGCAACTTGATTATCACCAATCTTTTCCAAGCCTAGAGAGAGTGAGAGTGAGAGAAAAAGCTTTTTGTGAAGAATTAACTGGGAACTATTATTGTCAAACTCCAGTCCTTCGGAGTTGATTTATCCACCTGTGTAACAAGAACAATTACCTCAATTAACGCCATAGAATCCTGAATAAATCCAAGTCTGAAAGGCTTCAACGATAGCTAAGTAAACTAGAAAAAACAAATTTCCTAATTCAACCATTTTCCCTTTTTATCTGTCGAACAAAAATCTGTTCCATACCCAAGACGAAAATAAGGTAGTAATAGGGTGGTGAAATTGATGCCAAAAGAGAAGGAGTAGGATAAAAGGGAGAGGGGTTATCATTGGCTTTGAATGAGTGGGTGGGGAGAGGAAGTCTGGACTTGTACTAAGTTAAAACTTAACAAGTAGGCACAAGTTTGGTTGGTTTTTTTTTACCATGCTCTGATCTGGCAGGCTGCTAAACTGTTGGGATACTCCTCTGAGTGGGTAGCATACCCTTACAGTCAGCGCACATCTGCTCCTGTTGGAGTATCTAGTATCTGTGCTTAAAGTTGCAGACAGCTGTATTGTCCTAATTCTCAAAGGGAAGGTAGATCTCTATAGCCAGCTCAGGCATCTACCAACTATGGAATGTTCATATTCTGGGATCTAACCACAGGTCAGTCATACTGTTGGAATATTCCTGCAAAGAGGCCACAATGTATTTTCCCCTTGATTTCATGAAAAATTATTTTATGTGCACTTATTAAATAAAAGTATTTAGGCACTGATTGTTCTTGTTTCAGTGTATATATATATCTCAATAAAAAGAATAAATATATAGAAGTATTCAATTTAAATTCAAAAACTTATGAGCTTTTTATAAAGGAAAATAACAACCCAGTCCATATTAACATCAATTCAAACCACCCTCATCCATACTAAAGCAAATACTCAATTCTATAAATCTAAGATTAATACAAAACTCATCTAATGGTAAAGTCTTTAATAAGATAAGCCATATCTATAACAAGGCACTGAAATGTTTGATAGCAAATTGAAAAACAACCACAATATAAACTAAAAAAAGTCAGAAGAACCATTTCAATATTAATGATCTTTCTCAAAACTATAGAAAATACCTAAAAAAAAAAGAACTAGAAATAAAATTTGGAAAATATTGGAAAGCTCTTTTTAAAATTGTTAGATAAACATTTCCCAGAAACAAATAAACTATATAAAATCTTCAATAGAAATACTCTAAAATTAAGCTACAGTTATATGGACAACCTTGAGAAACATAACAACAAAATGATTAGAGACCAAACAACTGTCAGCTACAGAACAAAGGTCTAAAATCAAACATTGTCTATAAAGCTGAAAACCCTGACCACTTCAAATACTATATTGGTATCTCTAAGACAAAATTTAAACTTAGATTAGCTAATCATATTCTATCATTTTCACATGAAAGATATAAAAATAACACTTCTCTATCCCAGTATTGCTGGAATCTCAAGGAGAAATTTAAAACACTTATAGTCAAAGCGGATATTCTAAAACAATCCAGCTCTTGTAACAGTTTATATTCAATTTGCTACCTGTGCCCCGAAGAAAAGTTTAATATTATAAACTTCAAATAAAAAAAAAATCTAATTAGATCCGAGGTGGAGGTAAAGTATAAATATAAATCCCAATTCGTCTTTAAATTCCTGTATTTAACCTAATAATAAATTTAATAAATTTAAACTTATTAAATTCAATCTCTTTTAGAGATATATTTTGGTAAACAAGTGTGATATAAAATGATTTTTACTTCTGTAATATGTCTATCTTCTAGATTTATATGAAAATAATTTCTAACAGATAATGTATTCTTATTAAATGAAGTTTAAATATACCTTAAACTAATAAGATTGAAAAATATAATTAAATTATCACTTATATCTACACTTAATAGCTTTGAATAATTTAATTGTTAAATTGAATTAACAAAACAGATACTGATGTATTCTAAGAAGAGTAACTATCTTTCAACTTGTTTTGTTTTTTCAATAGGATTAGTCTTAATCAGCCCAGACAATGGAATATTTTTCAAACACTTGTTTTAAAAGAATGGCTAAAGAAATATTTTTTTTTAAATGATTGGTATGAAAATGCTCAAGATGGAGATTTGAGGGTTAAATAATGTTGAAAAGAAAAGAAAAAATTTGCTGAGAGCATTTGATTCTACTAAAACTCAACATGTTAAAGCAGTGGAGCAGGGGGTGAGTAATTTTAAGAGGCCACCTCTTGAAATTACTCCAGCCAGCAGGAACAACAGAAAGAATTTCTCTAATTATTTTGTGAATTCTCTTAACAAGTGTTTGCTTAATATTGTGATGAACATGATATATTACATGTTTATTTTTTCACATATTTTCAGTACACATTTCAAAATTAATCATTTGGGTGAAGATGTGAGAGTGGGGTAAGGTCCAAATACTAGGGGGGGGAGCTGGTGTTGGTGTTAAAAAGGTTAAGAACCACTTTCGTATCACACACCTATAATTATAAACCGTTTCATCCCTGTTTAAGGATGGATTTTGCCAAACGAAAATGATGTAAAAAAGGAAAACAAATTAAATGACAACACGCTCGTCATTGCTAATTTGAGAAATTCTGCTCGGCTAATGGCCAGAGGCAAACCCTGAAAACCAACAAGATGAGAGTTGATATGACAAAAGCTAAAGAAGTTTGAAATTCCATTGTTCCTTTCCCCTTTCTAAGCTTATGCTCATCAGATGACCAGTTGCTTCCAAAATGACAGAAGACGAAAGCTGAGCAAATTATTTACACAACGTAAAATCCTGATGCAAGCTTAGGGTAGTTTTTTTTTCAGTCCTCATAAATTAGATATTTTTTTTAAAAAGATAAAATATATAAAAATAAATAAATGAAAAAAACTTTTATAAATTATATTTCACTTACAGCATTTCTACTGACATTATACAAGAACAAGGATATATTTGTGCATACATGAATTTCATAAATAATAATTCAGCTTTTGGGGTTGTTTTTCATCTATTAAGTGGTAGTGCATGTCTGTCTATTACAAATTTTCATTTTTCATCAAATCCCATTAAATGTTAGAGGGGGTCCATCAAAGGGCCAAGCCCGCAGCTGCACTCAAACGGATTCACTTGATAAACTAAGATGCCAAACTATTTCAATCCAATGAAAAAATTCTAAAAATGGAATAAAACTTGAATGTCTGTTGAATTGGCATTTGTTAGTCTGAAACAATTCAAATAAACCTTTCTTCACTTTTAGCATTAACCCTAAAATGTGTTTTATAATGGACAATGAAGTTGGGAAGGTCACAGAAACATGGAGAGGAGGACATCTTAGACATGTCTGTAGTTACTGGAGGCCCCAGGTTGAGAGGGAAAAATTAAATATTATAATCAGAAAAATATCATTGAACAATGAACAAGAGGGGTCATAAATTGTATAACATTTCTTGAATATATAAATTTGAAAGTTGTTTATTATTAAAATGATCAGTATTTTCTAAACGAAAGTTAAATTCAATGATTAGGTTTGATCTACTTCCAGCCTTAAGAGCTTTAGTAGCTCAGACGATAGAGCAGTTGCCTTATATAGGGAATCTTCCTGAGGTAAAACAGTTGAGAATTTGAGTCTCGTCTACAGCTTATTCTTTATTGCTGATCTGCGCAGTTTTCTCACTGTCGATGTTCTGAGTAGTTGTGTTGAAAAGTAACTAAATTAAGATGAAAGAAAATACTAGTATAAAATTAATAATGGGCAACATTGTTTCATCTAATAAAAGTGTTCATAAAAGCGATATAAAAATGTTGCCAATACCAAATATGGCCAGGCATTTTGGGCTGTGCTCATGCACAGAAAAACATTTTGATTGATATCAGACATGCAAAATATTCCAGTTGGTCCAAGATGTATAGTGACATAAAAATGCTATGGAAAAAAATACAATCTGAAGTGGAGTGGATGGGGTTAGTGAACAAAACAAATGCAAACTAAAGTCTGCATTCAAAATTAGTTACATGGCAATTGTTTTGATTGGATGTCAGGATTTGATTTATGAGTTAACATTTCATAAAAAACAGGCCAATGAGAAAGCCATTTTGAAATAATCATAAGATTTTACCCATTCTCTTCTTCAGATCGACACCTGGGGGATTGTAAAACAAGTCAAACTTGTTTAATGCAAATATCTTTAGAGAAGCAATGGAAGTCATGATTAAACATTGAGTAGTATGGGTAAGTAAAGCGTTTACACTGACAGATTCTGGTGATGACACCGACTGGGGAGGCTAGAAGATTTTAAGTAGAGATTTTCAGTACTGGCAGGCAGCATTTTAGCAAAAAGAACTAGAAAACACTCAGAGAGCACATACCTCTGCCAACACCATTATCACTAAAAGCTGGATGAAAATCAATTCATATATAGCTACGATGTGGAGGGGGGGGGAACTGTAAAAGATTCCTGGATACCTCCCACAAAATTTAATTGAAATTCATTGAGAACTTTTGGAAATATTGTGTGGACAAACAGAGAGACTGACAGATAGGAGTGAATACATTTTTAAAAAAATAAATTGTAGCCCCAAAAAATAAACAGTCTCTTGCCAGGGCCAGGATTTGAACCAGGTTTATCATGGCTACAGCATGAGGTCTTAACCACTAGACGATCATGGCTAACAGTCACTGCTGAAATATGTTTGCTTTATTTCTTTTCTAAAGACCAGAAAATTTGAAATTCATTGAGAACTTTTGCAGATAATGTGTGATATGAATATATAGCTACGAAAGAATTCCTGGATCCTCTCCAAAATGTAATCACTTCTTCTGTAGCCCATTGCCCAACCTTCCACAAAATTTAAAATCATTTTGAAGATATTATATGAACAGACGGAAAGACATGGCAAAAATATTAAAACAATGTGGCAAAAATTTGTTTTCCTTAAGCAATACTTATGGGAATCATATAGTGTAATAGCTTAAAGAGTGGGTTAATCATGAAGATGAAATACAGATTTGTCAGTTTAACTTTTTCTGGGTATTGACTAATTTCTAACATATGGAGATCCACATGTGTCATAAAACCAGTCATTACAACCTTTCGTTTCCTTTCACTACTTCTGAAACAAAGTTATGGTATTTCTTTGATAAGCAGAGATTTGACATTAGTAACAATAAATCCAAGTCAGTCATATGAAAAAAAATTGTCCTATGCAAATAACAATGGTGAACTTTGGTAAACAAATAAAGACTTCTAATTGGATGTTTCATTGTTATCCATTGAGTCTTTATAGGTTTTGATTAAAATTATGCAATTATGACTTGCTAATTAAGACCAGTTGTTGCTCTTTAGCACTGTAAGTCAGTCTATCTAAGAGAAGGTTACTCTGACAGAAAACCCTACAGTTTGGCAATTGCCATAGCTGGTCCCAAGCCCGGTTGAGAAATGGGGAGGGCCATGTACAAACCTACAACTGCTACAGAAACAATAAATAAATTTCCAATGAACAAATCCCATATCGTTCAAAATGGAGACAAACATTGCCCAATATGCTGTGTTGCATGGGAGGACGTTTGATTTTGATTTTTGAATCAAGACCAACCAGTGTCAGTTGGAGAAGCTGTGTGCACAAAGCTATGACTTGTCCAAAATTCTGATAATTTCTCAATTGTTCAGTGGTAAAAGTCAATAGCCTTTCTCTATGATGGAGTGTAAAGGCTTTTGTGTAGCATCAGAAGTCAGTTGACCCATGATTGATTTCAAGGTCCTCAATATTAAAGATGAAAGCTTGATAGTATAAAAGTACAATGTCGTGGAAGGAGGGCATTTAGAACACTTCAAATAAAGTGAACCTTGAATACTTTTCTTTCTAAACATTATTTTACCATTTTTTTTGTTATGAAACTTTTAAGTAAGAACCAAAAGCAGCTATTAAACTGTGTGCATTGATTAATTCGGGGACACCTGTGATAAGATTACTATATAGCTTAAAATAGTTTCTTTAACTCTTAGTTTCATATTAAAAAAAATGTAGATGTCAATAACGAGGGGAATAACTACTGATCAAAGTTACCCTCCCTTCCAACTTTATTATTTTTTAAATTTATTCCATCTGACATAACAAATTTAACAAACTTTGTTTCCTCTACCAAAGAGCTCCTTTGTTAATTAGGAGTGATATTAAGCGGTTTATGACAGTAAGAGGTAAATTTGAAACTATCTAATGAAAAACAAGACATTAGATTCTATTTATTTACCTAATTTATAATAATCTTGAATCTGTTGTGCACTACAGCGAGTGACACTACTACAAACAGCAGCAGGAAGGGGTTCCAACAAGTCATCAATTTTGTCATTGGCAGCTTTCAAGGTTCGATTGGCATCAGCAAAATACTGGGTGATTTCTTTCAAGTTGAGGTTTTTGATTTCCTTAAGGAGGTTCACCTGTTCAGCCTTGTTCAAGTCATCCCAGAAATTTAGCAAGTGGGCCTGGCCATAGTGGTTCAATTCTTGTTTGGTGTAGTCAAGGTCGTCCATTGTGAGAAGACAGCCGAAGAAGAAGATGGATGAAAAGCTTCCTGAAAAAGAGAAAGAAAGGATAATTGATGAAATCTTTTCCCCCCTCTTTAAAAAGGGTGAACATTATATATCAAAATGTACACATAATTTTGATGCAAAAGTTTACTTGAAAGCAAATCTCGGAGTCATCAGAGGTTGGCGGGTGGGAAGTACAGGAGACTGGGGTGATACAGAGATTTTATCAAAGTGGTTCTCTTGTAATTGTGCAAAAACAGCTCCAAATCTGAGTGATATTTTTGGTAAATTTAGCTATCTTCCATATGCTACTAACTTTCCCCCAAGATCGGATTTGAGTGAATTTTGGATAGGTTATTGTAGCCTACCAACCGTGTCAATAGTGAACAATTCAGCTTGGCCTTAATTTTTTCCAGGTCAAAACCTATTTCTACTGAACTAAAAGGATATCATAACCACCCAAACCCAGAAGAATCCAGACTGGAACAACTTACTGTATATACTTGTGCATGTCGATTTTGTGTATAGGTTGACCCTTGATTTATAGTCACAAAATCATTAATTTAT
>VCCN01000033.1:22080-37266 GCA_006491835.1 Architeuthis dux
TCTCAATCGGCCCCTATACCACATTCTATAGAACATTGGAAAAAATACGGATTTAATATAGAGAAATTAAGGAATGGAACAGCACATTGTAGAGCTAAGAGTTCCTTTCGAAGACAATATCCAATTATGAGCGAAGAATCTCAAATGTTAGTGCGAAGGGAATGTCTGGCAGTGTAATTTTTAGTGTAATTGTAATATTTTTAGTCAAGGTTGAGTGCCGTGGTTTCGTAGCTACTTCAACCTCAAAATATTTAATATTCTTAGAAATAAATTATATCCTTTTTTAAAAAATATGGCTTGGCTTCGCGAACGAAGATTTGGGAGGCTTTCCCCACGTCTGTTGCAGACTCTCAGATGGCCAGCGAAGCCGATGCGGGAGAGTCAGGCCTTTCCGCAGCGGTTTTTTCAGGGAGGATCTCATCTATGGTGCCCCGATTCTGCGCTGGCTAGTTCTCCGAAAAGGAAGACATTTGGCAGCCGATGGTACTCCATCCTTGCCAAGTGACCTACTCATGGCAGCTGTGTCTTTTGCAACATGACTTCGATGCTTGTGGCCTTGGCTGTCCTGAGAATCTATTTGTTTGGGATGTCGCTCAAACGCACTTTGAGGCTGGTATACTACCCAGGATTCGGCACCGTATAGGAAGGTGGGTAATACTATGGCTTTGTAGACTTTCATTTTCTACCAAAGGCTAGGCCAGCGTTTTCTATCTCTCTGTCCAGCCTGGTGTTGGAGGATATGACGCAACCTACATAAGACAATTTTAAGCGTAGTCGAGTCGAGTCGATATAATGGAAGACATTTGGTGCTTTTCTTTCGTGTGGGTTGGTGTAGAAAGACCGTCTTTTTAATGCTAACTTAAGGTAAAAAGAAATATATTACAAAGCCCCAGAACCGGACAGAGATTGCATTCGGTTGGCTGTGGCAAGCATATCTTAAGCCAAACGATTGAAACGTTTCAACCGACAAAGTCTGGTGGTATTGTGAGGTTTAGCTTCGTCTAGAAAAAGATGCAAGTGACCCAGTGAGAATCGAAATCACTGCATTGTGCGTTAGACTGGTTTCCTGAATATTATGCCATTGCGAGTCAGCCCAAGGAGTGGATTTTTGACAGTAATTAATTCTTTTTTTAGTTCTGTCAACAAATTTCGAAGAGGTATGTGTAATTCACTCATGTCTATCTGTCTGTCTGTCTGTCTCTCCACACAATATCTTCAAAAGTTCTCAATGAATTTCAATGAAACTTTGTGGAAGGGTGGGTCATGGGCTAAGGAAGAATTGATTACGTTTTTTTGACTGATCCAGGAATTTGTTTTCTATTGAGAGATTTATTTTCATTTTTTTCATATTTGTTCACTCAATATCTCCAAAAGTTTTCAATGAATTTCAACCGATTCTTCCTTCCAGAAAATTTAATTAAGTTCTGGAATGAATCAAATAATCCTTGTTTTCATATATTCGGACAATAGTCTAGAATATAGAAAATGGAAACTTATACAGTTACCTTCCCTGTAGCTATATATGAACTGATTTTCATCCTGTTTGTAGTTAGTGTATGGCGTTGGCAGGGGTATGCACTCTCTGAGTACTTTCTAGTTAGTTGTGAGATTGTGTTATTTATGCTTCGAAGTGGTCGAGTTGCAGACACGAATGAAACCCATGAAACACAAACACGTCTTTTTTTTCCGCCTCGCTTGAGGCCACTGAAAATGATATCGGAGAATATCATCAGTTTTAAATAAGTTTCGGGGTTGAAACGGAAAATTTGCTGAATCGACCAAAACCTAATCTCCCCAACACATTTTCTTGTTGGGTCAAATTCCTTTACTCTGCAAAACTTATTTGCAATTCAGCCTGGAAGGAAAATAACCAATTCATTGGTTGGTTGGGTTTTGTTATTTTTGTGAAACCAAGCAAAAGTTCTTTCTCTCTATTTGTGACTTGCGGACAGAGTTTATGGTTAGAGTACGGGGTCGTATGGTGAGCATTCTATTTCAGAATGTATTCCTGGTGCTGAGTGCGAGGTGCCTAACGGTTAACGACATGGACAACGGGATCGGCGAAGACGAGTTCAAACTCTGGCCTGGACAAGTTGCGTTCACATCGCACTAATGTTCTAGGGAAAGGCATGAATTCACTTCACCCCAACCCCCAGCAATGAGTAAATAGCAGGGTAGTTGGGACCCTTTAGCCCTGAAAGCCAGTTCATCATGGACGTCGGGCTAGCATCCCAGCCCCGCAATTGCCACAGAAGCAATGATTGAGTCGAGGAATGCAGACAGAAATCATTGCCTTGTGTGTCACGTGACAAAGGGACGCAACTCTGCTTTGCTTAATTAACTGGAAAGCACTCAGAGAGCGCAAAGCTCACCCAACGCCATTGTCAAGGGAAGTAATTGTGCATGGATCCTCTCCAAAATGTAATCACTTCTTCCGTAACTCATTGTCCACCCTTCCACACAATCTAATTGAAATTCATTGTAAACTTTTGGAGTTATTTTGTAGACAGACGGTAAATTTGGCGTTATTATGTGGTGTTGACATATAACTACAACGTCCACATCACATAATATCGCTTCCACAACATTTCATCGAAATCCATTGACGACTTTTGGAGATATCTTGTGGACAGACGGAAAGACGAACGCGACCAAATACATATACCTCTCCAACCTCGTCGGCTGAGGTAAATAAAACGAATATTTAAATTATTTCCCCGGGCTCTGGAGGTGTGGGATGCGAGTTCAAATCTGGTCGGAAGCCACTTCTTTATTTCCGATCTTACTCTGTTTGCTCAAGCAGGCGAAGAGTGTATCGACCGAAAATATTCTGATAAATAAACAACAGCACTAGAACGGAGTAAAGCCAGAAATAAAATAGTGGAAGCCATTATTTGAAATGGAAAATTAAAACATTGATCCATGATTTGTGACCGCAATAGTCGTATACTAGTAAAATCTTTAATATAAATATACTAGCATAGAACCCTTAAAAAATGACGGGATTATTTATGTATGGATGAATTATACAAATATATATTTTATTACAAACGTATGTATTGCAAAAACGCATCCCTCGAACTAAGTTCATTTTTCTGTCGATTTTCTTTCTGTTTTTTAATAATTTCAAAACAATAAAACAGAATTGGGTAAAAAACGAATTTCTTTTTTAATATGAGTAAAACATCGGTTTTATTCACGAAACATCAGAGATACCTATATTTAGTGGAATTGTTTTACGTGCTACTATAGCATGACAGAAATCAACAAACAATAATGCGACAGAATTTGGTTAAAAGAAAAACATCAGTTTTATTCATGAAAAATCTGACATGCCTATATTTGTTTTTTGTCGTACTAGGAAGACGTCAGCAGCAGCAGTACTACGTGCTGCGTACTACGAAGACATCAGCAGTAGGAGTTATGTAAACACGAACACACACAAATTTGCTTTACCCCTTTCCTCTCTTTTTGTTTGCTTTAGCGTGACAGAAACCAACCAACAAACAGTGGCATTGGCTTTTATATAAGATGAAATGACATCAATATAGCTGTAAAAACACACACACTTGAAAAAGAAAAAGAGAACGAAACTAAAGGAATATATACATGTAACAGTATAAGGAATCGTATTATAAAGTCTATTGGGGGACAGCATTAGAACAGAATTATAAGGAAATCAAACCAGACAACATCAAACTACATAAATTCATGTTCGACATCTCACAATTCAACACAAGTAACGCAAACAAACAGACAGCAAACACAAAACTGATGTAGTTTTCCATTGTTAGGAAGGAACTTCCTAACCAGGGGACATGAAACCAGGAAATAAATGAAACGAACGAGCTGGAATCAACACCGTGTTGAAATTTACCAAGAAGGCACCGGGACAACATGACGTAGACTCCAGACCGGAAGTAGAATTGACCAACGGACGCTGAACCAGAGAAAATGTCAAATGTCAGAAAATGAACGATCCGAAATGGTGAGAGGGAAAAAAACCCAAAAAAACAAACATTACGTTAGTATTATTAAACTAGCATACTACCCGTCAAAAATTACGGGATTATTTACGTATGGATAGGTATTTCTGCCTATGATCAGAATATATGTGCGACCTGCGCAAGATCAGAACGTCGCTCCCCATGCTCTCTGCCTGGGATCGAAGTGTAGTATCTGTGTTCACCAGCGGAAGTTGCCGACAGAGAAACAAAGAAACAAACAGAATAAGCCATACTGTTCATTATATAAATAGACCGCGAATTTATTCCAGTTAGTCTGTATATGTATATATTTACGGAAAGTAAGTGCTCAGTTTAGCATTATAGTTATATTGTAAAAAGAACCCCATAAAACCCTTTTATTTTAAAACCTTCCCATGCCAAATTTGGTTGAGCTGCGCCAATGTTTAAGGGGGTGGAGGCACCGTGACAAACAGAGCCAGATGTTTTATAATAGAAATATTTTGTCTACCAGATCATTGCGATAACAAGCAACAAAAATAAGATGAAAGAAAAACTAGACAAAAATTATTAATGACAATGTTTCTGTAGTATAACGCCGATCTGTACTTCTTCTGGTCACCGTGAGAGAAAGAGATGATGGGAGAGAGAGAAAGAGATGATGAGAGAGAGGGACAGAAGATGATTTCTTCCGGGGCTGCGGGTTGATGACGATGATGACTCTTGGTCCGGGTCTGCTGACGGGAGCTGATATTTCTGTGGAGGGAAATTCATTTCGGAGAAAAGGCTCTCCCAAGTTCGGGTTCTTCAATTGGAAATCTGGGGTTTTATTTTCGTCGATATAATTTCTTTTCTGGGTCGGTTCGTGGACTACATCGAGGTACGAAATTCTGTTCCATTTAATTTTCTAAATGAGTTTTGTCGCTTTCCTCCTCTTTCGAGCTGCCGCTGCTGGATTCAAATCTCAAACTGCCCTACTGCTTCTAACCGACTCTCCCTTGTCCCTGACGGGCAGGGGTCTTCTTTGTCGACCTGTTGCTAACCGCTTCAGATCCCCAACTGCCTTTTATTTTCAAATCTAGCCCCTTTTAACGGTTTGTCACGTACGCAATTTATCACAGCTCCCTCCTATTTTCAAATCTAGCCCCTTTTAACAGCTACCGGTAATAAGATCTCTGTCCAGTTTGTCACGTACGCAATTTATCACAGCTCCCTCCTATTTTCAAATCTAGCCACTTTTAACGGCTACTGGTAACACGATCTGGGTATATTTCGTTACACTTCATCTTAGAAATTAGGACAACTACAACTACTAGTACAAGATGAGGATCCTCCTCCACAGCAAAAATACGACAATTTTGACAATTAAAAAAAAAATACACGCTGATATGACATCTGTCATATTACAACCAAAAGCTATATTTTTTAATAAAGTTAGTTAAAACTAAACACTAAGGCTACCCCAATATATATATCGTGATAAATGAAGAGCAGACATTATGTTGCCTTCGCAAAGAAATGTAGGGGAAACCGGGGCACAGTGGATCATGGGACACAGTGAATAATTTTTTACAAATGCGAATACACAACAGGACAGCTGTTATTTCTTCTGCCATCTTCTTTTGTGAAAGACTAACCTGCTTGTGCATTGCTGTACAATGTACAAGCTAAGGGACTTAATTTTAAGCCAAAAGTAATATTCAGAGGTACTCTTACTTTCATTATAGAGGCACAACTATTCGGAATATTCTAATTGTGTTTTATGAGGTAAAACTAAGATTGTATTAGAATTATTTCTTTTCCAAACTGCAATCACCCGTGCTTGCTCTTTAGAGATGTAAGGTTATTTTTCTCAATGGTACGTGTGGGACACAGGGAATCGAGGCACAGTGGATCACTTCTGGTACTGAGCCACTGTGCCCTAGTTGGCGATTTAAGCTTTAGAATTTCACCCCAACATGGGTTAAAGATTTGGGTTTTTGTTGTAGTTTTCATCAGAATTAATAGAATGTGGACTAAGGGTCGGGATCAGGTTTCATGGAAAATAAAGAACCCGTTGTTTTTAAGACGGGAAAACTCAAGTCTTACTCTTTTGTGTTTCCTCAGGTAGAAGACATTGCAGACATTCTGTTTGAGCAGATAGTTGGCATCTTACCAAAGCCCATTCAAAACTGGGGAACAGCCCGAGTGGCACACCACTATGAATTCTCGACACGAGGAAATATTCTGATTCCCTGACATAGAAATTCAATTATTTTAATTCAAAATGATTCTGTCAACTCATTTCATGTAGTTTACGAGGAAACTGAAAGAGCATTTTCATTTTACTTTTGTATCATTCGTTTTTCTTTTCTTAAATCGCTTTTGAGACTGTGTGAATGTGATTTTGTAATAAATGTGTCCTTTAGTGTGCCTAACATTTGCCAGTGAATGCTTGAGAGATTTTTATGATCATTTGTAACATAGTCTATAATTCAACAATTGCTTTCACTCTGGGACTTGTTTTTATCATTCAATCTTATGTTGATTCACTGTTCCACGGGGGTGATTCACTGTGCACTAAGGCTGGGGAAAAGTGGGTCAGACATTTTTAAAAACAAGTCCCTGCCAGCTGCTAACTAAGGGAGATATTACTTTCTTATCTTTATAAATCATATTTCAAATATATTAATAGAATTAGCTTATACTTACAATTATATTTTCTGATCCACTGTGCCCCGGTTTCCCCTACGTGTCAGCCTTTTATTGGAGTCACAACATAATTTCGAGTTAATGATAAAAATTACAAATTGTAAGGCGTTCAGTCGATTGCAAAATACTTGCTCCAAAACACGGGAAATGGCTTTTGGGAACTAGGTATACGTTAAGATTGGGTTTGGGGAACTGATCATAGGGTAAGGTTGGTGTTGGGAACTAGGTATACGGTAAGGTTGGTGTTGGGAACTAGGTATACGGTAAGTCAGGGTTTGGGGGAATAAGTATGCAGTAATGTCTGGAGACATTGAATATACAACGTACCCCGGCGTATCTCAGGTACCTCGAAGTGAAACACTGGTTAGCAAACTAGTCATGGAGACCACTACTATTGTATAGTTTGATCTTCGGTTGGTGCCACACATTTGTGGCCTTGTGCCAGGCTAGGCTAAGCTTAGTAAATATCTATAAAGTGTATTTTATATTTTTATTTAACAAGTTCTATGCCGTTGGGATAAGTTATTTTAAAATTGTCTTATACAGAGACTTGTGATGATGAGTGTCTGCGGCAAGTCTGTGGTCAGCTGATGATTCAATGGTGCTAAACGGTCATGAGTCACAGATACATCTTGTTATAAATGCTATTGTTGGGTTGTAAGGAAATATGATTCGTTGGAAAATACTTACAAGATGAAAAGGACAAAAGTGTTTTAATTATGCAAACCATTTGAGTAATTTAAAACAAAATGTAACTGAAGGAGTTTGTGGGTCAAACAAACAAGTACAGCTCTCGGGCGTGGTCTGGCATTCCAGTAACTGGATTTTGTATAAAATAAAAAAAAGATTTAAAAAGAGGGTGGGGTCGGAGAACACGTGCGGGCATATCTAATTACACACACGCGCGTGCGCACATGTATACACATGATGTTTATCAAATTTAGAAAAGGTTTAAGGCCATAGATATTGTGTAAATATGATAGTTATTATGTGTGCTTGTATATACAAATTGTATACTTCAGAGATATGAAGAAGGCCTATTAAGTGTATGTTTCCATAACTATAATATGTCGTCCTTCGCTTTCCAAGCATTGCCTTTTCACATTCTTTAATCTATTTGTCATCGTTTTTCTGTAGAATATTCATTGCATCGTCTTCTACGTTTTCTCCTTTATTTAATTGTCATCCTTTTCTACTAATAAACCTGTTGTCTGTATACAATTCTGAAATGAGCCATTTTCCTTATTCTGTGAGTTATCACCAGATGCATAACACTTTCTTATACCGGAATATACGTGTACTGTTTTAAACACTGTTGTACTGTAATGACCCTAGATTTTCCCTATATATAACATTAGTAACCCTTTACTAACACACAAGACCATTGTCTGATTTCCAATACACCAGCAACATACTACTAATCGCTGCTGCTACTACCCATCTCTCCTTCCCTTTGACTACATTTCTTCTCTCTGATTACAAAATCATCTGTCATTTGCGAGCGTAGGCCTAAGAAAGTTTTTCTTGCCTTTTCTTTTCAAGTATTATGTCATGTCCGCGAGAGGGGACGTGACTTTGAGAGGTCCCGTCCCTGACAGGGGAGATCACTTTGAGAGGTGCCATGTTTTTTCCCCCATGGAGTATTTGCGCCTAAAACTTTTTGGCCATTTTCTGGCAACTTTTGACCATTTTTTATTGTCCGTCTACAGCGTTTGTGCCTAAAACATTTTCTGGCAACTTTTGACCATTTTTAGTGTCCTTTAGGTAGTTTGTGCTATAAATATTATAAATGTCCTACTTTTTTTGTGTTTCTTGCTCTATCAGTGCAAAAATGTAATGACCAGCGCGTTTGCGCCCAAAACATTTTGTCCACTGTTGGCCATTTTGGCCACTGTTGGCTAACTTTTGACCATTTTTTATTGTTCGTCTACAGCGTTTGTGCCTAAAACATTTTCTGGCAACTTATGACCATTTTTAGTGTCCTTTTGATGGTTTTGGATACTAAAATATTTTGGGGGCTTATCTTCGGGTTGGCTTCCGCTTCCTGTCTATCGGACCACGTGTGTGTCAGATTCATTCATTCATTCCTTTCTTTGTCAATATCTTACAATATTTCGTGGCATTCCGCCACAAACAAATCCCCATTTTTAGTGTTTTGTGAAGCCAGTACCAAAGGATTCAACGGTTTTTCGGACTTCAAAAATATTTTATATGACCAATTGGATTTTGTGGAAGACCAACCAATTGAAGATAATTCAACATGTGTGGATAAAGGTGAGACGAACTTCACATGCCCTGAATCCATTGTTGATGAAAAATATAAAGAAAATTACGAAAATCGTATGATTCGAAATGCCAATAAAAACTGCCAAGCGATTGTTTTTAAAATAGGCGCGGAAGTTTTTTTAAGAAAAGATGTGGATGGCAATGCAAAGTACCATATAAAAGGGATTGAGACATTTTCATATGAAGACGTGTTTGTCATTGTCAAGTTGGATGATGGAGATTATGTCTGGATACAACAAAGACTCAGAAGATGGTGAGCCATTTAGGGTGTTTAAGAATAGATTGTTCTTAAATAAAAAATACTACTGAATTTATATTTTGTTTTGTTTTTTGTTTGAATTTGACGTTTGTTTAAATTGGATTTAATTACGTTTGTTTAAACTATATCTTTTGTTACGTTGGTCATTTTTTTTCAAATATATACATGACGTGGAAAAATTTGATCAAAACAAACAAAAAGGTATAAATGTTTATCTACCCCCCTCCCCATGTATAGCTTATATATATATATTTCACCAAATTAAAAAGTAGATAATTTGCTTCTTGCCGTATATTTTTTAATTCACCCGTTATAACGGCAAACTCGTTATCATGGCACCCCACGTGGTTGCCGTAATAAAGCGAGTCTACTGTCAGTGTTGCCACTCAAAACAGCGCTAAAGAGTGCTAATTCGTTTTTATATAATCAAAGTCGACCACACTATTAAATGCATACAGTAGTAAATAAATTACCTAATTAAACATTGAAAAGAAAAAAGAGGAAAACATTTTATTTTTGGTATAAACATAAATTCAAATTTTCAAATATATACTTTTTTTTTTTCACATTTAATGTTAATTAAATACTATTTAAATGTAAATAAAAACAAAAAACGGTGGGTATAAGCCTGTGAGGCTATTTTATAACATCATCATTTTTGTATGTAATTTGATATAATAGAATCATCTATTCCATCTACTGTATTAAATGAAGCAGAATTCGTCAGATCAGAGTTATCCCCCCTGAAGTACTTTTTACACGAGAAGAGGGACCTGTCGGGGACGCGGGTTGTCCCAGGGGCGCGACATATTACCTGTTTGTCTTTTGCTCGCCATATTCTTTTATCCACGTGTCGGTTTATTGTTTTCTTTTTGACTGAATTGTCTCCTATGTCTCCTTTTTTGTTTTGTTTTTATCTCAATAAACCCGCTGACAACTATATGAGGGTCATCAGTGTGATTAATGGGGGAAACAGCTTTTACTTCGTCGAGGTTTCCACATAAACTCGTGATAGTTCAATATATAATCTCGCAAGATTATAACACAAATTTCATTATTTATAATCAATGTTGCAATAAAGATTATATATAGGAATCACTACTGGGTGTTTTCAACATGAAAAAAAGGGGCGCTAGAGCAGCCTTTCTCAACCAGGGTCCCACGAAGATTGAAAAAAGTACCTGACATTTTGCTTTATTTGAGTTTCTTTTTTATATACCGAGTAGCGGTCACCCATGTCTTGATGACATTTGACACTGGAAGCACCAGACATTTTGCTTTATTTGAGTTTCTTTCTTATATACCGAGTAGCGGTCACCCATGTCTTGATGACATTTGACACTGGACGCACCAGACATTTTTCTTTATTGGGGCCGAGATTGGGGGGAGGGGGCATGGTCCCCTCTACCGCCCGTAGAATCGCCACTGTTGCCAGGCTAGTGTGCTAACCCTCGCTCTAGGCTATGTGCCCTCAGTTTTGCTATTATTGACCTGTAGCAATCATGTTAACTTCTGGTCAAGGAAAAACGCTCAAATATGTTTTGCAGCTGAGTCTATAATTTCTTTTCAAAATTAATCGCAAGTTCATATTTTGCCATTCATTTCTTTCTTGCTCTATTTGCATAATTAAGTCGACAGAATTTTGAATAAACATAAAAATAACATTTCAAAAATCCTTTTCCGGTTAGAACAAGGGCGATAGTTTTATATTTCCTCAAAAAATATTTTTCTTTGGGATCAAAATTTGGCAAAACTTTCTGAGTGAATAGTGTTGTGGTTCAACATTTGGTTATCTTCAAAAGGGACTAGTAAAACGAAAGACTGGCTCACTTTTCTTTTTTGTTGTTGTTTTACCTCTGCCAATGAAGTTAGAAGAGGTATATGTATTCACTCGTGTCTGTCTGTTTGTCCATACAATATCTCTAAAAGTAAAGTCTGGGGTGAGAAAGGATTGGTTAAAATTTGGGGAGGATCCACCAATATGTTTTTGATTGAGAGATGTTTTATAATTTTTTTCATATATTTATGTCTTCACTCATGTTTGTCAACACTGTATTTCAAGGAGTTCTCAATGATTTTCTATGACAATTTCTCGAAGGGTCGGTCATGAGCTAAGGAAGAATTGATTTGGGGGCGGATATATTCCTATAAACTCAGAATGTTGTTCCTGGTATATTTGCAGTGAATAATGTGGATGCATTAAATATCTTGTATAGTGGTTCTCAGAATCCCAAGTCACATCCCTCCCGCTGTGATCCCAGGTCATATTCCTCCCCTTGCGATCCAAGGTTTCCTCAATTCCTATTCGCTTAGACATTATAAAGATCCAATACCTTAATAATTGGGGTCAAAATCTATGATTATAGATGTTTTTATTTATCTTTAAAAATGTTACATGGCCGAAGAAATGAGGAGGGGGATACTGCATTAATCCACCCACCATAAGAATTCATCCTTCTTTTCCATATTTTCCATCCACCATAATACCGCATTTAATCTGTGGACCGACACTATTATTCATAAACTATGTACAATTTATGAGGTATTTGCAATGAATGTGATGACGGAGGCGAAAAACCCAATTGCGTAAAACTGAATAAAACGTTGGTAAGTACGAGTCCCACCCATCCCATTCTAGGGGAAGGACAGATATTGTTTTTTTAGGGTGGGGACAATAAATATAGAAGTCAGTTTATTTATTCTTATCGCCTTTACGCTGGGTAGGGCGAATCCGTCCCTGTTTGGGCATCAGGTTCACGTATTTTGTTCCGGCTAGTCTTTTCCAGGCTCCTCTGTCTCCGGTTAGACTTCGAAATTCTTAATTAATCACTTTTTGTGAATTAAGAAGCCGATCCCTTGATCGTCTGGTTTTCGTTTCGAAACACAGTAGTAAATTTGTTATTAGCGTCGACCCTTTTGCCGATTTCGGTTTCTTGGAGGCTGACGGTATCAATTGTATACGTGTGTTCTTGTCCGTGGCCAGCTGATCCTCGGACATTATTGGTTCAACTTATGGACAATATTCATAGCAAAATGGTGAATTTCCTTTTAGTAAAAAATTAGAAGGTTCCACGGTGAAATTTCTAATAAAACAATGCCAATTTTCTCGGTTTATCAAGTCTCTTGAATGCCTTCTTTAAATGGAGGTGTTACCTCGTTTTGAGTTTGAAAAATGTTCATCAGCTTTTTTAAGGTTAACAAAGACCACCCCCTGAAAATTAGAATTTACCCCCAAAGATCCAGAATTCTTTTTAAAAGCATACGAGAGGCTTATTGATTCAGAGAATTCCAAATCGGGGCCACGTGACTGTGTTTTTTTTCCAACCTAAGGACATTTCAGTCAGACTTCTTGGCGACATCTTCCAGTATCGAATTCCATGGTCGAACAAGTGTAAAAGGGGCGGTGCTCGGGGGTAGAGGAAATACATACGGCGAACGTTTTGTAGGTCCCGCAAAACAAAAATGTCGCATAGACACTAAACAGAGTTGCTTCCAATAAGAAATAAGAAATCAAACAAACAAACAAACAAAAAGCCATGGAATGTAGGAAGTTAATCGGGGCGTTGGCTAATCAGTGAAGCTTGGGTCATCCCAGAGAAAAGGAGCGTTTTGCAGTAAAGATATTTTATGCGTTAAACTGTTATCTGTGAGAAGAGCTATTAATTATCGGCCAGTCCCAGTTGATTTTCTGAGTCTGCAAGAGAATGGGGAGATCAGAAAATATGTGACTCCCACGTAATTACTTAAATTGTGAAGCAAGTCCCTTAAAAGAAACAAAACTCTGGGACTGTTTCTATTCGTAATAAGCAATAGATTATTCCTGTATGGATAAATTATACAAACATATTGTTTAGTATAAATATATTACCGGCATTGCTGGAGTTTCTTTTGTCATCCGATTCATCGTACGAAAAAATGTATATAGTCTTGGGATATGAAGTCTTGCAGTATCTTTCATATTCACCTGACATTTTTTCCTACAGATTATCATCTTTTCAAGCGTATCGGTAATAAAAGTTCAATATCAGGGAAGCCATAATTCGAGCTTCTACTGAATTTATGACAACTAAACCTAAAGAATGTTATAGAGATGGCTTATTATCATTAGAGGAGTGTTGGAAAAAGTGTCTAAATGAGGAAATACGACGACAATGATGATGATGATGATGATGATATGATATAAAAATCTATTTTCAAATAAAAAAATGTCTTCAAAAATGTCTTTCTGTTTTTCTCTTTAACTGTACCACTTGGTACGGGCTCCCTGCACTTATTAGGAACGAGACACTTTTTAATTGGTGTGAACCTGTTGCACCAATTGGGAATGAGAAAAACTGTGCGAGACTCGAATGATGTCATACCGGAAATGACTAAACCAGTAATCAAGCAGTCCACAAATAGTTACGATGCACGAGGGGTAACTGTAAAAGATCTCTGGATCTGTCCCGAAATTTAACCAATTCTTCTTTAGCCCACCCTTCCACAAAATGTCATTGTAATTCATTGAGAACTTTTAGAGATACTGTGTGGACAAACATAAGTGAATACATAAATGTATGAAAGAAAATGAAAAGATATCTCTCAATCGGAATAAATTCCTGGATCCGCCCCAAAATTTAACCATTTCTTCCTTAGCCCATGGCATAGTCTTCCACAAAAATATCATTGAAATTCATTGAGAATTTTTGAAGATATTGTGTGGATAGACAGACAGACACGAGTTAATACATATAGAGTGGATTCCGGTTAATAGGACCGCCTCGGGACCAACGATTTTGAACCCAATAACCGGGTGGTCCGATTAATCGAACAAGGCAAATAGTTCTCTATGAAAAGATATATGTAGAAAACTCTTGTTTCAAGAAGTAACATTTGCAAGGGATGTAAATTAGTCAGCCACAGCATCACCGGTATATTTTTTTTAGAGGTCAGTCATTTCACATTTAACTCGAGTCGCAAGCTAAAAATATTAGAAAGATAGTTGTTTTGAGAAGTAAAAAATATTTTTTTAGTAATTCTATCAGATTTTATTTAAAAAAATGTTAAATTGGTAGCACTGCTGCTTGGTCCAAATAAACAGCGATATTGGTCATAATAAACAAAGCAAATTAGCGATGATTACATACGTTTGTATCGGTTCTTACAGAATTGGTCCTATTGTGCGGCTGGTCCTAATAACTGATGGTTCTATTAAGCGGATTCCAATGTACTTCTTCGATGGCAGAGGTAAACAATCCTTGAAGAGAATTCTCCTTTTAATGACTTGATCTCATCTTAAAAAGTAAAATAGAAAAGATCGCGTCTCGTCATGGAGCAATGGTTACCAACCTAATCATTTGTGAGTTCGATTCTCATTGAGTGCCAGACTAAGCTAAACTTAGAAAAATACATACTGTAGTGAGTCCGATCCTCGCTGGGTTCCCTGAATGTATGACCTTGAGTAAGACTAAGTTATGCTTAGTAAATATACTCACTGGGTGCCCTACACTTGTGGCCTTGAGCCAGACTAAGCTAAGCTTAGTACATATCAGAGTACCTCGATGTGGAAACATGGTTACCAAGATAGTTTCGTAGAGCATTACTTCTGTAGAAAGTTCGATCCTTACTGAGTGCTCCATATTTGTGGCACTGTGCCTTATTAGGCAACGCGGAGTAAATATCCATTGCAATAGAAAAACTCATGTCCATTGATCTCAAATCAGTATTTTCGAAAATTCGCCATACGCCACTTTCTCGTTCAGCGTTTGTTTTGTAACACGCCGTTATAGCGGCAGTGTGCTCCCCTTCCACTCTCTCCTATACCCCAGTCACCTGTACCCTCCAACCCCCAACTTCAGTCTATCATACCATCTCACCATTTTAGGGTCTGTGAAGGCTCAAAAGGTTTTCCCATATAAATGCATGGTACTTGCTTCTTCGCTTTATGCATTTTAGAGGTCGAACGGCTTTTATAGGAACGCTCTACTTTCGGATAGCGGGGGAAAC
>VCCN01000033.1:56931-70780 GCA_006491835.1 Architeuthis dux
CATGATTTACAATGCACTTCTATAGTAACATCATTTGCAATTCATTTTTATAGTAACATGATTTACAATGCATTTCTATACTAACATGATTTACAATGCCTTTCTCTATAGTAACATCATTTACAATGCCTCATAGTAACATGATCTTCAATGCATTTACAATGCAGTTCTATAGTAACATCATTTAGAATGCATTTCTATAGTAACATGATTTTCAATTTATTTCTATAGTCACATGATTTTCAATGGATTTCTATAGTAACATGATTTACAATGCATTTACATTATACATATGATAGCCCTGTCAGTTATGCTTGCATTTCTTCCTGACCACTGACAATCCTCTTTTTCCTCATTTACAATGCAGCTCTATAGTAAAATTAGTTACAATGCATTTCTACGGTAAAATTATTTTGTTTCTATTTCTTTAGCAAAATCATTAGCTATCCATTTACATTATTATAATAAAGTGTGATAGACACAGCTCTAATATCCTACGCCTAGCGCTCATCCAGACTGCTGCTGCTGTTGCTGACTGCTGATGATGGTTGGTGTTACAGACTCGACTGATACTGATACTATAAATGTGACAGGCATGGCTCTTACTATACATATGTTTTGTATTTTGTAAAAGGAAACATTCAAAAGTAAAATGTTGAATGAATAGAATCTCCATAAATCTACTTTTATAAGAAATTGTTTCTTTGTGTCTTTCAACAGATTTCATCTTGAAAGTGACTGCAGGAATCGCTGGTGGTCTCACTTTACTTACCTTTTCAGTTTGTGTTTCGGTTCTTTTCAAAAAGTGAGTAGATTTTGTCAATATCTTTGTAAAAAAAACAATTTCCTCAAAATAAATGGTATTCAAGATAAAGTAATGATATAAAATGGTATTCAAAATAAGTAATTACCGTATTTCCCAGCTGGTAAGGTGCTACAAGTGGTAAGATGCACCCTATAATTTTCTAGGTATTTGGGGAAAATATTTGAGGTTACTAGCAAGTCAAAGTTGCTGACTCTAAAGTGTCATTGTTCTTATTGGCACAACTAATTATTTCATTTTGGACCAGTCTTATCAGCTGGGAAATACAGTAATATTGTCTGAAATTCTGAGATGAGTCAATGTCATTAATCCATGAGATATTTAGATATCAACTTAGATTAGATAAGTATAGGTTTAATCTATGGCTATCATAGTAACTGATAAACTATCATTCTCCAGGTATATTGCCAGTGCTGCCGCTAAGGTGGACAGGGTACTAGAACTGACTAAGCATACCTTTTCATATATAGACAAGGACTCATTCCTTACACTACATAAGATTTATGTCCGTCCACACCTCGAGTAGTGTGCACAGGCCTGATCACCGTACTTGGAGAGAGATAAAAATCTTTTAGAAAAAGTCCAGAGACGTGCAACTAAGTTAGTACCGGAATTAAAAAGTATTAGTTATGAGGATAGGCTTAAAGTGTTAGGGTTAACATTATTAGAAAATAGGAGAGATCGGGGAATAGAAATGTTTAAGATTATGCATGGTTTAGAAGTAGTAAACCCTGATGTATTTTTGACTAGAAGTGGGTACAAGGGTACGATAGAAGCAAATAGAAGTTGATTGAATATCAGAAAATTCTTTTTTTAGCAATAGAGTGGTGGGACTTTGGAATAGATTACCAGAATATATAGTGCTATCAACAGATGCAAATGATTTTAAGAAGAATTATAATGTCTATTAGACAAGCGCAAAGGTTTACGGCCCTTGATATTGTGTAAATATGATTGTTATGATATGTACTTGTACATACAAATTGTATCCTTTTTTTCATGCTAAAACAAAATGTTTTAAAAAAATGTCTCATATACACAGCATCTTTCAATTGGCTCACCTATCTATTACTTGGACCTTATCTCAGGGGTGGCTAGTATGATTCATTCTCCCTCCAATTATTGTCTGCTATACCAGATTTTTCCACTTTACCTTTGGATATAACTTTCCTATGTTGCTCAGGTCAGACTTTCATCTGGTTTCTTTCCCACATTTGTATTGTATGTTATATATGCAATCTTTTCTAATCTATTCCTCATGTGAGAGACCAAATTTAGTGAGGAGGTTCTCTAGCAGTGTTTGTCATAGTGGAATGATAATGACTCATCTCTAATTCACAGATTTTTAAACATAATCTCCTTCTTTGTTAGTGCACTTAATTCAGTGGTGAATATTAATCACATGCTTCAAACATTATACAGTGAAAATTTCAGATCAAAATTCAGCTAATAATTATGTGTCAGGCTGCAGACTTATTGATCCACCCTCATATAATGTGTTTTTGTTTACTGATAACTAATTCTTTTTTACAGATCTTCCAAGAAAACGCCAACGCCAACACCTCCGCCACCATCTGATCCAGAAACAGATGCAGATCCTGATGATTGCCCTCCCCTGGAAACAAAACCAGAATCAGAAGCTTCCGATGGCGAATCCATGTATTTTGTGATTGAGCCTGAGAAACATAATCACCGAACGAAAGAAGAAGAGAACACGTACAACTCCATTGATGAACTCCTACCCAAGATCAACCCGGAAAATATCCCCCGGCGTTTGTACAATCCTATAAAGAATTGGGAGCTCCCAGACAAACCTGTATCGACAATTATTGAAGAAGACATGTACGATCACATCCCGGAAGATAACATCCTGAGAAACACATCCTCACAAGATTTTAATACATTTGGAAGTCGTAGCAGTAATTTTAGCCAATCGTCTTGGAGAAGAAAACCTTGTAATTCCCACCAAGGTTCCATTTGCGAAGATACCCAAAGCAATATTCCTTTGATCCCGAACCCTGGAGAAGAATGGTTGGACACACCAAACAGTACTCTGCTCAAGGGGTCTGGATCGTATGACACTATTTTACAAAAGAACCCCTCTGTTCCACTAATCGACACTGACAGTGAATCTGATTCAGATGCTATATACGAGCAAGTCGATGAACTGTGCAACAAAAGTAGTGGATATTATGGCAGTGTACGACCCCCACTGCAAGACATTTATGAATCGGTTGACGATTCTCCCACCAAAATGGGGCGATGTTCAACATTCCTTCCACCGCGAAATGAAAAAAGTGTTATTCCTCATAAAAACACAGTCATTAGTCTCTTGAATAATGATACGAACAGTCCGAACAATACAGAAGGAATTTATGATCACCTCAATGAAGACTGGGACGGAAAATCTTCAAGATTTAACTCTAATATGAATGATGGACATATATATGCACACCTAGGGGACAATTTTGGCTGAAAATTAGGTTATCCTTAATTGTAAATATACATTTTTAAAAATATTAATGTATTTATACCAGTGGTTCCCAACCTCTTCATTACCAAGGACCCCTTTTATTTAAATGAATTTTTCCACAGGCTTTTGTATGGTTTGCAAACTCAACAAGCTCACGGAATCCCAGTAGTACTTTTGTGGAACATCACCCCACCCTGGGGTCCATGGTCCCCAGGTTGTGAACCACTGATTTATACTTAAAACAATTTAAACAGGATTAATAATATTCACAGACTGAAATCTCTGCCCTTTCAACAGTGAAAAGCCAGAAGACACAGCAATCCAAATGTGGACTTTATGGAGGGGAAGGGGCTGACAGACCTGGGTGTTGTGATCTTTTGCAAAAAGTCCCAACACAAACATGAAGAATGGTCCGGTTTGGTCATTGTGCATACGACAGTCACACAGTACATAAGCTCACTCAATGTCGTCTCACTGCCGACTGAGTAACCCCACGGGGGAGTGTATGTTCACGGATGTGCAGTAATGTCCCCTCTGATCAGTTGCTATGTTACATCAAGGCCACGCAACTGGTTCTCGAGATATTCAAAATGGCTGATGATGATATATATATGATACTTTCCAGACCGACCGTCTGGAAAGTATCATATATATATCATCATCAGCCTTTTAGCGTCCATCATTGGATATAGACCGTGTTTAGTTCATCACACCATCTTATTTTTTATTGGCCAATGCCGAATCGGCGAAGTTGCCTAGTTAGCGAATAAAACTATGTATTTACTTATTTTGGGTAAAATAAGTTTGATTTCACTTTGATTACATTTGATTGTAAAAAAATACTTGTTTTTATCTTTGTTTTGATTAAATAAACTTTTAATTAGGCAACTTCGCAGATTCAGCATAACATATAATATATATTGATTCCCACAAATATATATATATGGATATACTAGCTGGTGTACCCAGCATTGCCTGGGAAAAAAGTAATCAATACTCAAAGGCCATAGAGTAAATTCTAACTCAGAGCTTCTCAAAGTAGGGATCGCAATCCTTCAGGTTGGTCCAAAACTGCCAAAGCTTTTTGATAATGCAAGAATTGACCTGACCACCTCCGCAAAGTTGCGATAAAAAGCATTAATAATAAAAATAACTTGACAAATTATAATTTTCAAGATTTTTTTTAGTTTTAATAAAAAAGATAGAAATTTAATGTTTTTTTTAACTGTAATTTCATCCATAGCAAAATTATGATCCAGCTAAATTTAAAAATATAAAAAGAAGCTGGTTTTAGAAACTGAATGGTGAGAAAGTTTTATATGGAGGAGGTTTTGAAGTATTCAGATCAAATGTTGGGTTTAAATATTTACTCAAGTTTTGATTACACTCTCTAGTCTGAGATTGTGAATACCATTTGTAACTGATCCATTTTGATGTACATATCTATATCTACATAGGCATCTACTGACAGACCCTGCTATAGCACAATGTTGGTGATCCAAGAAGGAACATTGTGTTATAAGTAAATCAGCTTATAATCAAAACATTCCCAACAGATACAATATGTATCTTATCTTATGAGAATTTCAACAAAAAGTTGGTCCGGAAAGTATCCAGCCATTTAATAGTAACAAAAAAATAGCCTACCTTAGTCCCTTTAAAGTATTCCTTCTAGGACCTCACACATGTCACTTCCACTTTCAAAACAGTTTGAAAACTCTTTTGGGATTGCCATCAGCTGCCTCATTGCATTCTCATTAATCTCGTCCACAGTCTGAAATCTGGGGAGTCAAATCTGGACTGGTCTGACAGACCTGGATGATGCAATGTTTTCCCTGGACAAGACCTAAAGAACAGGCAAGCTCAGTCATTGTTAAATGCAACAGTTTTACAGTACACAAACTCATCCAGTGTTCTCTCACTGCTGACTGAGTAACCTCACAGGAGAGTTTCTGTTCACACATGCGCAGTAATGTCTCCTTTGATTGTTGCCAAGTCACATCAAAGCTGCAAAACCGGTTCTCCAGATATTCAAAAGGGCTGGATACTCTCAGGACAGACCTATATGTTATACATTCTTTTTTATGCTTCATACATTTACAATATGTTGACTGTCATCAATAACATGAAGGGTGCCATTTTGGATCTTTATTGCTTGAAACATGAAATCTTAGGAAAATGTTCTTAATTTGGATAAAGTATCGGAAGCCAATGCGTCATCATGCTGTATTGAAATTTGGCATGGTCATTGTGGTCCCACATATGTTTTCATCATGGGTGTGTTGAGGGGCAAAATAGCCTGATGGTGCCCATCCCTCTTCAAGCTGATTTTTCGTCTCCTAGACTGGTCACCAACCATGGCTAGAGACCCTAGTCTGCCATACTATCTACCCATACCTGGGAGGAGAAGAAGAGATGGATTCATGCCTTTCCCAAGGACATAAGTGTGAAGTAAACACAAACTGTCTCAGCCGGAGTTTGAATTTGGCTTTCCCAATCTCCATGCCGACAACTCTGGCTTGCGTTGGGATCTGGATTGGGGTCTGTCTGTATCGGCAAGGCACACACACACACACACACATACATACATACTCATACATACACTTGTTTAAACTCATACATTTTAATAGGGGAGGAATGTGACAACACTCAAGTTTATTCTTTACAAATATGGCCTTGGGGGGAGGAAGAGATTTCAGTCAGATATATAATGGATAGTAGAAAAGAATTACTAGATGTCAATTCAAAATGGGGGTGGAAGATCACAAGGGGAGGAATGGGGGGCGGAGATCACAAGGGGAGGAATGTGACCTGGGTTCGCAAGGGGAGGAATGTGACTTGGGATCGCAAGGGGAGGAATGTGACCTGGGATCACAAGGGGAGGAATGTGACTTGGGATCGCAAGGGGAGGAACGTGACTTGGGATCGCAAGGGGAGGAACGTGACCTGGGATCACAAGGGGAGGAATGTGATTTGGGACTCTGGGAACCATTGATACATGAATGTGTATATGTATATAATAAAAACTTCTCATTTGTATGTTTTTTTGTTATTCTTTCTACTAGGGCAATGTCTGTTCCAAAGGTGCATGTTTGGAAGGGGCCAACTTTATGATGTGTTGTGCAGCCTGCTATAATTATCATGTAAAATAATTTTCCGTCCTACGTATGAAAATAAGGCTTCAAAGTATTTCAGTTACTTCTCTTCAGTGTTGCCAATTTAGATATTTTATATCTAAATTTAGATCTATAATTTTAGATAAAACATCTATAATCTGTAATTTTTTATAAGATTTCTTGAGAACCACTGATCCAACAACTTCTCAACACTGCAGTACCTGGGGTGCTGGTGAATGTCAATTTTGTACAATGGCCAGTTGTCAAGTAATCATGGTGCATTAGATATCTCAAGAACCAATGATCCAAACAACTTCCAAGCACGACACTGCAATGCCTGGTGTGATGACTAATATATCTGGTAAATTTCGACTTCATACAATGGCCAATTGTCGAGTAAACACAGTGCATACATGCACACACACAGAGATTTCTTCAATTGTAGTTAACTTAGATTAGATCAAGTATTGTAAACTATTATTATTAATTTTTGACTACTATTTTCCGTCATCTTAAGTTTTTAGTTATTTTTTATCACAACTTAACTCAGGCCATCAATCTATGACAGTGAGTAGACAGCACAGATCAGAATTAATAAAAGATAATCGCTTTACTGATACTACTAGTACAAAACCAAAAAGAAATATTGCACTGGAAAGATCGGAAATGGAGAGTAGGGTTTAGATGTTTAAGGGTTAGATGTGATCTTCTGCTAAGCTGTACAGTTTTCATAGCTTAGCCAGTAAGAGCAGCAGGGCATTTACAAGGCTTCCCTAGGCAAAGGGGATGAGTTCGAATCTCACCGGGTACTTATTCTTTATTTCTGATCTGCACTGTATACTCACTGCATGCTGAGTTAAGTTGTGATAAAAAGCAACTAAAAAGTTAAGATCAATGAAAATAGTAGACAAAAATAAATAATAAGCCTCATCCTTGTTTCAGCTGATGTTTTCTTTGGATTTACTCAGCTGAATAATTCTTCCAATCCAACGGGGTAAGTATGAACAAAAGGGATGAAATTGACACGTGAGAAATTCTTAAAGATCTGGCAAAAATCAGCATATTATTTGATTTTAATAAAATTTTCAATACTTTTTAAAGGACAAATCTTTAAAAAAATAATTTTCCATTCCAAATTTCAGAGAAGAAGAATTTTTTTCATATGATTTTTCCACTCAAATATATGTGTACTGCATTGTCTACCATACATTTTATTAGTCTGATGATTTATTTATTTTATATAATCATGCTTTCATTGACTTTTACACATTTTACAGATATATCCCTGGAGATACTAATGATGTTTTACCTTTTTTAGAATAATATCCAGGAACTGCTGGAATGGAACTACATTGGGATTAAAAAACAGGAAAATTAAGTAAAATAAATTTGTTTTCAGCAAATCTTTAGTTTTATTCGATAATACTAATTCCGGCCTTTGATCTATAAAAAACAGATATTCAGGCAATATTTTTTTCTAAAAAGATTTTTCATCATTTTTATCGATTTATTCTGATATTTTAAAGAAATTTTGAAATGTATATTTTTTATTCTTTCTATATCGTGGTTTGACTGAAATTTATATAAAAAATATTATAACAAAGATGAATAATTAAATATAGTGAAATGATGAAAATATATTTACCGCCTGTATTTTTAATATATTTTATTCTGTTTTTTGTTTATGTAAATTGACCACTATTTCAAATTATAGGAGCTGCAGATGACAACATGCCTTTTCTTTTTTGCAGTGCATTTTAATCTTTGTCGTTTATTTTTTCCACTCAAACATATGTGTACTGCATTGTCTACCATACATTTTTTTAAGTCAGGTGTCACTTCCATGCTTGAGATCTTTTTTCATTTTTGTTTATACCTACTGAGGGGGGATCTATCTAATTCTGGATATGTGTCACAGAGATTCCTGCTGGCAACAGTCAAATTTTTTTCTCTTAGACTGAAAAACTTGGCTTCATTATGAGTAGATCAGGGTTCTTCAAAGTACAGGTCCCAACCCATCACTGGGTCAAAAGGAGCTTTTGACCCAGTCTCCTGTATCTCCCACCACTCAGGAGATACCTTGCAACAAAGTCAGTAGGAGCTACTGACTTTGTTGCAAGGTTCACAATAAATAAATAAATAAATAAAGAGTAAGTGAGAAAAATATTGGTGTCAATATAATAATTAAGATTTGAAATATGAATTTATCTAATAATCTCATTAGTCATCAATAATTTATTTTGTTAAATTATTAAATCATAACAGTAATAGTTGCCATGGGATAGTTGAAAGACGACAACACAGGTTTAAGGCACCACTTAAGGCACAACACAGGTTTATAGGGCACCACTAAAAATATTTTAGATATCAAAACAACTTTTTTGTATGTTAAATATTATTAATTACAAGATATTTTCAGTTGCAAGTTTTCTGAAATTTTTCTGTTTTTTAAATATTTTCCATTTTTGGCCGAGGCATCATATATGATCACTTCATCAGAGGGGGTTGTCCCCTCTTATGAAGTGATCATATATGATGCCTCGCCCCAAAAGTGACCAAAAATGGAAAATATTTCAAAAACAGAAAAATTTCAGAAAACTTGCAACTGAAAATATCTTGTAATTAATATTTAAAAAATTAAAGATTAAAGTAGAAAGTTAAATAAAACATAGAATTAAAGAATAACTTCAATATAATAAATAGATACAAAAAATTGATATTGACAAAAAGAATAACACCTGATTTGATTTTAAAATTTTATTGTGTGGACTAAAAACAGTCTAATTTAATCGGGTATGGTATGCCTCAAAACAGTTTCTCTCTTTATTCAAGCACACGTGTACTTTGCAAAGCTTGCAGACCACATTGGTGCGGATTATGTTGTCTGTGTGGCTACAATATTTGCATGTGGCTGACCGGTCCTCAGGTGATCATGTATAGTCACTTTCCCCATAAAGAGTTAAGGTATATGTGAAATTTTATGCATGCATATATATATATATATATGTATGCATCATACTGGTAAGAAACTTATGTATCATATTATGTTTCTATTTAGTGAGGCTGCTAGTACCATGATACGTACATATGCCAGTGGGTTGTGAGGTTATTGCATACAATTAAACTGGATTGCGATTGAAAAGGTTTGAAGAACCCAGCACTAATCTACTCCAAACGTAACTTTAGAGCTAGAAAATTCTCACAATGTCAGGGGTTTGAGTGGTGGGAGATACAGGAGACTGGGGTTTAGGAGAGAAAGGTAAAGGGTGTGCACTGCCTCTATAATGGCATGCTGCAAAACAAACACTGAATGCTATTTTTGCTTTAAGCCATTTCTTTTGTAAAAGCGAAAAAGTGGTGTAAAGTAAACTTTTGAAAAGCAGGTGATATCTCTATCTATCTATCTATATATATATATGCAGATTAAATAACTATAGATATAGAATTAAATCATTAGACCACAACAAACTATTACCTTGTGGAGCAACATTTTCGCTTACCAAACCATAACTTTAACGTAGACGTAAAATTTAGCATCGTAGAAAAAGATTTATCAACATTAGATTCTAATGTTGATAAATCTTCATGAGATTCTCATGAAGACAAATGAATGCAACATCTAAAAACCCTGTCCCCAGATGGCCTTAATATTAAACTGAATCATCCAAAGATTTTTACACTTTATCCATAAAAAACATTAACAAGTAAATACAAAATAACACACTTTTATATTAATATACTTATAACATACATTCTTTAAAATATTCCGTAAATCCAGTTTTAGCATTGATTTGATATTTGGAATATCATAAATGTCATCAACAAACATATTTTTAATTTTTTGCAAATTAGTCACTCAATAGTAATGCTGTGTTGGGGGTGATCAATCAAAAACTGGAAAAAGGGGGGAACAATGAATAAGTTACTTCTCTTGCCTTTTGTTGGGAAGTGATCACTAGAAAAGTCCGAATTTAACAAAAAAACAAATGTGAACACATGCCGGACACAAATTAAGGGACCAATTTAGCATAAACCTACATTGTAAATTAAACCCCCACTAAAAAAAAACTATTTAGGTGGTGAATCTTAAAAAACAAAGTTTTTTCTAGACATACTAGTCTTTTATTTTCAGTTTTTAAGCTGGTCTGGCTAGCTATGTATGTATGTATCATCATACAAGCCACACCAATGGAGCTAGATGGAGGAAAATTTTAACATTTACTCTTTATTATGTCTAGAAGAAACTTTTTTTGGAAAATTCACCACCAAATAGGTTTTTAGTAGGGGTTTAAATTTACAATGTAAGTTAATTGATCTCTTAGTTTGTGTGCAGTAACATTCACGCTTCTTTTTTGAAAATTCAGACTTTATTAGTGATCATTGCCCAACAAAAGGCAAGAGAAGTAACTTATTCATTGATCACCCCTTGGTCATGTGATAGTTTCTGTTGAGTCACTAACCAGACCTGTTATTAATTGACCTCTTCAAACTACTGTAATCAATGGCATATATCAGGGATCCCCAAATTGTTTTTGCACCACTTACCCGTTTAATATTGCCAATATTTTGCCTAATTAAATTGTTCCCTCATTGACCGGTAGCCATGCTTTGTGGCTCGGTGCCAGTCCGCGACCCAGTGGTTGGGAACCACTGTTATATACCATCAAATATAGTAGTTTCCTCATCTTTGTTGTTTTGGTCACAATATATTGGCCGTTCTACTCTCTGTTCTTCCTCAGTTGTCGGTCACATTTGGTAGTAACCTTCTGTGAATGTTGAACAAAACCCTTTATTCAATCTTTTGTTATGATATACTGCCACAGGAGGTCATTTCAGGGCCAACACCTAGGCGGAAGTGGAAGTGACCACGGGGACCTCGGGAAAGATGCATATGCATGGGTGTCCGAAAACAGGATGTTGACTAAACTTGCAGGTGTTTGCTGGAAAATCAACGTGGACATATCGAAGCCCATAAGAAAGACAGAGCAGGGACAGAATCAAAGCTCAGAAGCAGAGGCAGACAGCAGCCAGGCCGGAAGGCACAGGACTAAGTTCCCCTGTTGGGAACAGGCTCCCATTATCTCTCTCCCACTCTGGCCGACAAAATGTATTCTTATGAAATAAAAATATGTCCTCATATTTTTATAAACAAGTTTTGAGTCTTCCTTTGATTCTCCAAATTCATGATTTCCCTCCTGCAAATGAGCAACCCAAGACAAGACATCTCATGTTGGCAGAACATTGTAAAAGAGGCTATACAACATTGTAAAAGAGGCTATACAACATTGTAAAAGGCTATACAACATTGTAAAAGAGGCTATACAACACTTTGATGGTATGTTGTTCTCATTCCTATACCTGTCATGTCCAGTGTCCTTCCTAAAGGAGTCTTCAGAACTTGCCAATTTTTTCTTAACCTTTAGCACTCCGTAGGTAACTTTGTTTACTGAGCAAAAAGTTTGTTCTGCCTTTGAATGCAACTCAGATCGCAGAACACACAAGTTACAAACTTTCAAAGTTACTAAGTGCTCAAAATTAGATTTGTTAGTTTTTTTTTACTATCTGACTCCATTGGTATTACCTAAAACGTAACCCTTACCACATTAACATTTAATACTAAGTGAATTTATTTAGCTTGTAAAGAGTGTAGCAATATTATTAGTAATAATAGTGTTGTCTACTTAATCAGCTGCTGCTGATTTAGTAAGCAAATTAAGGAGAGAGAATGTATTCCTTAGTTCTTTCTTTCACTGTCTCCTTCTGTAATCGTAGAAGGAATAAATAATGTTGCATGCAACATTTGAATGGAAAGAGAAATATGCGCAGTTGCATGCCATAATGAAAAGTACAGATTCAATGTAACTTAATAAGAGATATATATTAGAAAGTGCACAAGATTAGATCGATACAATTAGCCGTAGAAAGATTGATAAAGTTTTCATTAGTAGAGAAGAAGAAATATGTTTTTATAATTTGGTTTGCTACTTAGTTATGGAATAAAGATCCTTAATGTTCATTGCAGATGCAAAAGTTTTAGTTGACGATGTATATCATATTACAGTATTAGTTGATTATTTTGGAGCAAAGTGGCTATTATCTGCAGTGTACATTGTGTGCAGAGAAGTGGTCTTGATAAGAATATTCTGTGTTGATTTCAATTTGGGTGTCCAGCAAAAATATATGTGTTTTTATTGTTTTTAATTAAGGACCAAGGATAATCTAGTTTTGGTGCACTACAAATGTTAAGATGCCAATCTGTCGCTCTGTTGATCTGGTGTATATTTCTACATGGATCCAGACCCCAAAATTAAGTCCAAAGCTCAAATTTTCAGATTACATTGTAATCAAAATTTAATTAAATCAAAACAAGGATGAAATATAGAATTCAGACCCCTTTAACTACATAAAAGAATATTGTGAAAAAATAGAATTACATTTCATCCTTGTTTTGATTAAATTCAATTCAATTTTGATTACAGTGTCATGAATATTTGCGCTTTTGACTTGATTCCACATTTGATCCTTCTGCATTCGACAACTCAGAATTCCCTGGGAAGGACAAAGTCAAAGTAAAAAAAGGCCAAAAAGGTATGACTTTTCAGTCACTTTGTATAAATAATAATTTCCTTTGTAGAGGCCTTTCTGTTTTAATGAAAGCCTGTGGCTGTTTAAAAAAAGGCTAAGCATAAATTTGACTTTTTGAGTTGGTAAAAGTCAGCAGAAGATATTCTAAACTAGTAGAGAATTAATGAGAGATGGAAGTAAAGCAGCCAAAGTAGGCCGCCAGTCATTTCCGGAAGTGCTCATATCCCATGAGTCTCTGGCTTCATTGTTGTCTCATTATTTTTGCTTGTGTCAACTTCCTATCTTCTCAACTTCCTTCCACCATTTTAGACTCCATCATCCATTTTAGCAGATGAACCTTTTGCAAAAAAAAGAAAGGTTTTTGAAAGTAATTAATAAAACCTGCATTAATGTGTTTTGTAATGTTTATTTGCCAAAAACAAGAACAATCCTTATCATCTAGGTACATCAATGAGGGAAAAAAACTCTATTTTACACAACAAATATTTATTTTTCAACATAATCTCCTTCCTTGTCGATGCACTTAACCCAATGCTTCTTTATTAATCATATAGATCGAACATTATCCAGTGAAAACTTCAGATCAAAATTCAGCTATTAACTATGTCAGGCTATGGACTTATTGATCCACTGTGGTGTGTGCACTACGTGTGTGAGTGTGTGTGTCTGTGTTCAGTGTGTGTGTCTATGGGGCGCTGTAAGTGTGTTCAGTGTGTATGTTTGTGTATGTATGCATGAGTGTGCAAGGGTTTGAGTCTGTGTGCATGCAGGGTATGTCTGTATGCATGCAGAGGTCTGTGTGTGCATATAGGGATCTGTATGTGTGTGTTTGCAGGTTGTGTGTGTTTGAAA
>VCCN01000033.1:107892-119042 GCA_006491835.1 Architeuthis dux
GGGGGCTTTTAGGTGCTTTTTGAAAACCTCATGTCCTGCCCTAACACCATATCAAAGTTATCACCAAGTGCATGATTCTCACATGTTCCTGCCCAGCTATGTATATGACCTCTGAATGAAGTGTATTATAAATTATATTTAGTAGAATTCATTCCCGAGCGTAAACTTACTGTGTCTCCGTATTGTAAGAAAAAAGGAAAGAAATGCAGACTAGAAGTCAAGAGGAATCTACATGTTGCTAAGCCACCCACAAAACATTTCGGTAATGTAAAAGTCTCCACAAAACTAACTTCTGTCGCAGCACGCTGTTCACCTTTACACACTGTTCTCTCTCGGCCTGACTAAATAGTAATGTCTGCCAGCACACTTCAGGCAGGTCAGTCCAAGGGCAGTAACTCCACTCACATTAACAATCTCCCTCTTTCTCTTTTGTCAACCACGCAATGTGCCAATAGCAAATTCACGTGGACAGTTTGAGAATAAGAGAAACAAATTGCACAAGCTCACAATCAAATTGCTTTCATTGCAAGAAACAAGATATAAAATACAGAACTGGACCATTTATCTGGCAAGTTTTGGACTTGAGGTGACTCAGGTGTCTGGATTTCTGGACCAAGGCTGAATATATACTTAAAATATTAAATAAACCAGTAGTTCCCAACCTGGGGGGGAATAAGGCTATTTGGTAAAAATAAAAGTCCAGTCTAGAGATAGGGTTTTCTGCACTTCTATCAAGTCGAAGGCTCGAAATAAGCTCCAAGTTGAGAATGATGTACTCCCTCACTAATAGATCCACAATTCGAAGAACTAGTAGCAAAAAAACAAGGACAGAGATCACAATGATGTGTATATCAGTTACGATAGCAGAATTCTTATTTTTTTTGTAATAAATTGGAATTTCAAATGATGTGTTCTAATTATTTTTGCTTGCTTTCTTTGAGTAACAAATACACAGCAGCAGCTGTACAATTATAAAATTGAACTAATTCTAATCCACTAGTCTTCATCTGAAGACAATTCAACCATGCCATGATAATTAAAACAATGGGTGGTCGTGCACCAAACTACAATAAAGCCCGCCAAATTAACAAGTTTAAAAAAATGAATTTTAGAGTAATTCCGGCTTTCTGGAAGCCAAATAGATGGTCCAGTACTGTATAATAAAAATATTTAAAAATAGTTTATCTAAAGTAGTTTTTGATTCAATTTTGACTCTTTAAGTTCATGAGCCACTTGAAAACACTCCTAAACACAGTGGAACTTTTCAATGAATAGGATTTTTTTTTTAAATGGAAATCTTTTGTGATTTGAATAAAAAAAATTTTTTTAAATTTACCTAAAATGGGCATGATTTGACATTTAATAAAAAAAAAAATGAATTTAAGAGTCACAAACAACAACAACAAAAATTGATAGTAAAAATATTTATTTCAAGATATGGACTTGTTTAATTCACAGAAAGTGAATTTTGACAATGTGTACAGCATTAGAGTTTTATTACCAGAATGGCAGAAAGATCACTAAATGAGATTCATAGTTTTTGCAGATTCTTCTAAAATCTCAGCAAATATTGGATTGAACAGAATTTTATTACAGATACAGCCAGGTTCATGTTTAGACAACAGAACCTACAAGGGGTGATTAATAAGTTTGTAGCCTAAGGCACAAGGACATGAGTTACACAGTTCCAACTAAATTCACAGAGTTCAACTCTTCAACTGCTTTTTTTAATATCTGTTCCAGACAATTGAAACTTGAGAGTCAGCAATTGTTGAGAAAATGGATAATATCGCTCATCACGCAGTCATCCGCTACCTCAGTATTAAGGGCTTGTCACCGAAGGAGATCCACAAGGACACAGTGGCGACACTAATGAAGGATGCCTCTTCCTACAGCCCTTGAACCAAGGTAGCGGATGACTGCATGAGGAGTGATATTATCCATTTCTCAACAATTACTGACTCAAGAAAAAATAAAACAATTATGAATTTTAAATTTTCTGTGTAATTATTCAAAGTGTTGAACTGTGAATTCAGTTGGAACTGTGTTGGAAGTTGGAACTCATGTCCTTATACCTTAGGCTACAAACTTATTGATTACCCCACGTATAACAACAAAAAAAAGAATATTTGTATCACACGGATGTCAAAAGAGCAGGTTTCAAATAAAATTCATAAAATCCCTAAGTGCGTAACATTTTGGGGATCTTTTAAGAGGAAAAACAGGGGAACATCGAATAGACTAGGATCAATGGTTTTAAATTTAGGGATATGGACATTCTTTGGTTTTGTGTAATCATAACTTTTAACCATTGTTGAAATCGACTATGGATGCACAAAAGGAAACTGATCAAACATTAAAACCAAGTATTTATTTATTCATTACTATTTTAAAAATTATTTCTTTATCATTAATCATTTATTTATTAATATTTATTATCATGGTTACAGCAGATAATAGTGCTTATACAAAAAAATAAGTTCATTAAAAAAAACCCTAGCCCTTTATAAGTAACTGAGGTAAGAATATAGCATTTGGATTTTTATTAGGATTCTCTAGTCATTTGTACGGTTTGGGTTATCTCACTTTGCTTCTGCCTTTTTGTGTATCCATTTCCACAATGGTTAAAAGTTAGGTGTACGCAAAACGAAAGAATGCTGGGATATGTAAAGGTTGGACATCAACTTTAAACCTTTTAGAAAATAGAAAGTATTTGAATATTTTTAATAAAATGCGTACAAATTCTTTAAAAATGGCTCCAGGGTGGTGGGCCTTGTGAAGCAATGGTTGGGAAGCTAGTCTTGTAGACTATTACTACTGTACAAGTGAGTTCAGTCCTCACTGGGTGCCCCACACATGTAGCCTTGTGCCAGACTAAGCTAAGTTTAGTAAATACCTAGAGCACCAAGCTATGGGGCAATGGTTAACAAGCTAGTCTCACAGACCATTACTGCTGTAGTTTCATCTCTTGGGTGCTCACTCTTGTGGCCTTGTGCCAGACTAAGCTAAGCTTAGTAAATATCAAAAAGGCTCGACGAGTGGCTTTTTTCAAGTCTAAAACTGGGATTTTATTTTATTTTATATGGAGATCAAGTTTATAAAGATCATTTATCAGTGGAGGGTGAAATCTGAGTTGATATTTAGAGAAGCCGAATAAAATAAGAAGACATGACTAAAGAAAAGAAAATCTATTCCAAATTTTGTTTGGACAATCGAATCACTTCTTCCCATCATTGATGTTGTCAACCCAATGTTTCAGCCGATCCATTCTTCAGCCCTCATCAGGTGTATTAATTCAAGAAAAGAGGAAAACCTTTTTTTTCTCTCAGGGAAGAAAATAGTTATCATTAATATACCAATTGCATCAATCTATTTTAGCAATGCTAGTCGAGCTAGAATGGATTTCAACACCATGTGGTCTTCTTTGCTTTTATAGTTTGGAATCGCCTGGGTGCTTGGTTGGCTGTGGGTTACATCTGTATGTCTAATAATAATAAATTGCAGATTCTCAATAAAAGATTACCCACAAATGAATAGACACTCCTGTCCCATCTGCATTTAGATGACAGTAAACATTATTTAAATATCTACTGTTTACCCACAAACTTCTGTACCATAGCGAAGAGGTGCATAAATGAAGATAGATAGATAGATAAAGGAAAATAAAAAATCGGAAGTTCAAAATATACAGATAGAAACAAATATCTGCTTTAGACAAGAACCTTTGTAGAATTACGAATAAACAGTATTGTGCACCCTGACACCGTCCACAACCAGAAGTGACGAATCCAACCAACTGTCATTGAACGTTTGTCGCCAACATCCAAGAAGATAAGGTAGTGTAACCTTATCACCTCTTGGATGGTCACGGGTCATGCATTCATTTCATGTCATTTTCGAATGTGATAAACATTAATACGGCCATTGTGATATATACATGGCAATAATTTCTCTGGTGACACAATTATCATCATGGTGTGCAGAAATCCATATTAGCCCAACTTATGCACTCAACCGACAAACCGATATATATGCAGCTTTCTTCAACTTTCCCCAAAGGTTTGCCTTTTTTCTTGAATCATACACCTGACGAAGTTTGAAGAATGGATCGGCCAAAACGTTGTGTTGGAAACATCAAAGATGGAAGGAGAGCTTTGATTGTCCAAACAAAAGTTAAGACGTTAATGACTCTTTTCAAAGTTATAGACAAAAGCAAATCTGCATTGGAAATTTTTGTCATGTCAAAATGCGAAATAAAATTTTTTTTTAATTTTTTTTTTTAAGAAAGATTAAAGAAATCTGGCTGCCATTAAAAAAAAATATTTATTCTTTCAGTGCCTTAAAAAAAAAAAAAATACAAGGTGTCTTATAAGTCACTTTACACTTTTCATTTCTTTTCAGAACAAACAGACAAAAACTTTTGAAAATTGGTGCACATAAACTAAAATGTACAAGAATTTTGTTATTCAAATTTTGCTAAGTTCAAATAAGAATTGCTTCACTGGTAGACTTTTACATGTGAGCCAACTTCTTCATAGCATTTCAGCCAGTGATTGACACAGGCATTCCCAACATCAGCAAGCGTTTTGTGTGGGATGTTTGCACAACAATCTTTGATTCCTGACTCGAGTTCATAAAGGTCTCTTGATCTTTGTTGCATACACTTTGCTCTTGATGTATCCCCCCCACAAAAAGAAATCTCTAACCTTAACCCTTGCCAGGCTGTGATTTTGCATCTCAATTCAAAACGTTAGTGTCATTTCTATAATAATGGGAATAAATTTAGAGCTTAAGTGTCAAAAGATTTCTCAGAAATTAAGCTATCGATTGATATTAATTTCACCGAGATTGGACAGAAATCTGAAGAGGAAAAAGAATAGTCATTTTTGAGACACCCTGTATAAAAAAGAAGGAAATATCACAAAATCTGAAAGAGTAAAATATTAAATTTGTAAAAGTATACAAGTTTGAAAACAGCTGTGATTTGTGGATTTATACATCTAAGAAATCGGCAGAAGTAAATAGACAGATCTTAAAAGCAGGTGTGATTATGAAATACTAGAGAGTTGTCCGTCATATGACAGTGTTTTTATGTAGGGAATATACTTTTGCCATTGTGGGTAATATCATTTTTGGTCATCCATACTTCAGTTGTCGCATGAGACAATCGTAAATTTAAGCAGACTTCCATCACATATAGTTAAGGAAAGCTGACTCAACACCCACTTGACCTTTGAAATGACACCCATTGCAAACAAGTGTATTTTTCACTATATTTTCAGTAAAAAGTAATATTTTTTTCGAAATCCAGTTAAGTAATCATTAAATTAACTAAATTTTCACAAATCCTATTTCTATAACGGCTACTTTATTTTTTTGGAAGAATATTCTTTGCTCTAAAGCCTACATGTCTACACATTAATGTACAGGCGTGGATCTAGGGGTCCAGACCCCATCACTGCTGTGTAGAGATATTTCATTTAAAGAGATGTAGGAATTTGGGGACATGTTTCTGGAAAAAGAAAAAAAGGATTTTGTATCTTATTTTATTAATACATCTGTCCCATTTGCATATTATTTTCATACACAAAATGGAACATCTATTATGGGACAGAAGTAGTAGTTTGTTTTTTTAAATGAAATATTGTAAACCCATTATTATGAATGTTTGACTACTACTTACTTTTTTTCTTAATTTTTAGTTGTGTTTTTTAACCCAATGTAACTCAGGCAGTGCGGATCGGAAATCAAGAATTAGTTCCTGGTGAGATTCGAACTCACGTCCCACTTGCCGAGAGCTTATTCTTTATTTCCGATCTGTGCTGTTTACTTACTGCCATAGATTGACTGACCGAAAAAAATCAACTAAAAATTCAGATGAAGATAAATAGTAGTCAACATTAATAATTATGGATTTCATATGTTGTTCTGAATGTAACAGATCTACTATGTGTGTGTGTGTGTGTGTATATATATAAGAGTCCAGAGTAAGAAGCAGACAGAGCTAAGGTTCATCACATTTACACATACAAACCTCCAGGCTCACACTGCATTCACACACACATTCGTCCTCACTATCCAAACACACAAATAAGACGGTTATAGTTTGGTGACTGATAAACATACATTTCTCTTTGCCTATGCCACAAAATATACATACATATCCGATATATTTTACAGGTTTAAAAAAACAAAATAAAACAAAAAAAGTCCTCAAGTGCCATTGTGACAGTAGGTGTGTCATCAAGGCAAGGATGAGGCAATGTTCAATAGTGTCCAAGGTCTATGGTCCACCAGGGTAACCTCAGGATCCATGGACCAGGGTTGCCAGATGGGGACAGAAGGGGGAGACAATCAGATTTATCTCTGAGACTTACCCAACACGGGCATTGGAATACTGGCGAATTTGGAAATCAAGGACTCACTCAATTTCCCAATCGGATGCTATTCCAATGCGTGTGTTGGGTAAGTCTCTGAGATAAAGCTCTGATTGTCTCCCCTTTTGGCCAAATCTGTCAACCCGGGTTCGTGGTCCACCAAAGTAACCTTGGGATCCACGGCTGTCTTGAGAGGAATGACGCAGGGGAGAGACCACTCAAGAATATCACATTGATGAAGATGCCAGGGCAAGCATCACTGCCCACCAGGGCTGAGATAGGAATGTCTTTTTCTGTACTTGAAACATTTTGTCATTGTCACTCTCTGTAGGGCGGGGCAGGGTACCAAGGGTCTACGCTATCACTAAGGGCTCATCATCAGAAAATCCAGTTATCATCGGAGAATCTTCGTCTTCGCCTGAAAATAAAGAAACAAAAACGTTCTTAAATGATGAAAAATATTGAAATTCAAACAGAGTTTGTTACGAGGTTGTCTGTCTGCAAAGTATCCAGCCATTTTGAATATCTCGAGAAACGATTGTGCAGACTTGATGTAACTTAGCAACCAGAGGACCTTACTGCACATGCATGAACAGACACTCTTCCGTGAGGTAACTCAGTTTGCAGTGAGAAGCTCATTTAGTGAGCTTGTGTATTGTGTGACTGTCGCATTCAAAATGTCCGAGCCTACCCATTTGGTGTTTGTGGAGGGAACATTGACCAGCACCAGGTATGTCCAGAAAATTGTTCAACCCGTTCTGCTGCCATTCCTGCAACAGGAAGCCGATGTGCTGTTCCAGCTGGATAATGCCTACCCACATGATGTCCGTGCTACTCAACATGCTCTGCAAGATGTCCGACAACTTCACTAGCCGGCACTATCGCCAGACCTGTCTCCCATGTATGGGACACGATGGGACGATGCCTGACTCATTCAGTTAACCCACCTACAACTCTTTCTGAATTGCATCAACATGTGCAAGAGGCGTGAAATAATGTATAGCAGGATGGTATTCGCCATCTATATGATCGTATGCATGCAAGAGAGTACAGACCTTTGCTAACGCCCAAGGATGATATACAGTGTATTAATATGGGGTCTGAGCACTGTTGATACAACACTTATTCTGGAACCTGTGCACATATTGATCTGTATATGTGATCATTTACTGTAATCCATCTATATTACCAGTACATTTAATCTCGAGTAAATTGAAACACATATTCAGGGTTGTTGCAATTTTATTTTCCGTCAGTATAGATACATTCCAAAATGATATACTTTAATAGCATAAATATATATGTGAGAGTAATGATTAGATCTTAGTTGTCAACACCTATGGAATTTCCACAGGTCCAGCTGATTACTATCATCTTTATTACAACATCTCATTATTGTAGCTTTTTATCTGAACATTCAGGGTCTAAATTAACTTTTCATTAATACTGTTATTTTCATTACTAGTTCTACTCCATCTTAAAATGTGATATTTCTGAACAACCAAATATTTTCCTTACTTTAAATATAAACAATTATTTACAATTAATTAGGCTGATAAGCCATTTTATTACACCAGACCTTTTAGTGAATGGCTTCCTTGGTTGCTTACAATAAATAAACAAGCCTTGGTTGCTTATAATAAAGAAGCCTTAGTTACCAAAGTATTTGCCTTGGTTGCTTACAATAAAGAAAGAAGCCTTAGTTACCAACGTATTTGCCTTGGTTGCTTACAATAAAGAAAGAAGCCTTAGTTACCAAAGTATTTGCCTTGGTTGCTTACAATAAAGAAAGAAGTCTTGCTTACCAAGGTATTCTGCTGAATTAAAAGTGGTTCGTTCAGAGCGTGGGTCATAATGGCTGCTGGCATAGGCCAAAAAGCTACGTTGTAACCTTTTGTGCCGAATGAATAAAATCAGGAGAATGGTGCCGAGGATTACAGTGACAATACAAATCGGAACGACAATCGCCACAAGGTTCACGTTGGCCTGAACTGTATCGGGCCTGACAACAAAAACTGGAATAAGATAAAAAAGAAAAAGATTAACAGATGTGAAAATCAGGAAGAAATTGTTTTGTCTCTAACTTTGAGAAGAGTCATTAACATTCCAACTTTTGTTCAAACAATCAAATCTCTTCTTCCCATCCTTGATGTCATCAACACAACATTTCGGCTGATCCGTTCTTCAGCCCTTGTCAGGTGTTGTATAATTCAAGAAAGAAGGCAAACCTGGGAAGAAAGATTGTTGTCATTAATATAGCAACCGGATCAATACATTTCAGCAGTGTTAGGTTCACAGACGTAACCGTAGTGCCACCCAAACACTCGAGCAACACCAAACTATACACTGGTGACAACTTGAAGGATGGGAAGAAGAGCTTCAATTGTTCAAACAAAAATTGGAAAGACATTTGAAGAACAACAGAAAAAAAGAAAAAGAAAAGAATGACAGCAAAACTGAAATCCTGATTTTATGGTGTGAAATTAATGGCAAATTATGAAATATTTCTGAAGACAGACATTGGTGCAGCAGGAAAGATGGAATTGGTGAGCAGAATTGAAATTCTGCTTTATGTCATTATCGCCAGTCATTTTGACTATGGCTCATCACACCATAACTGTCAAGTTCCATTTGGGTCATCTTGCCAGTCCCAAGCCCAGGTAAAGGAGGGGGGTTGAGTGTGGGGCTAGCAACTGCATCCCATAAAATCTACTTGCTACTGAAACCACAGCAAGAGCCTGGTCAGGTAGATTCCACTTCAGAAGGGCTTGTTGGCGCGTGCTGGTGAAAGCCTATGGAAAGCCAGTTCACCGAACAACCTTCTAACAGGGAAAATCAGAACTGTGCCTGAAGGGCGGGAAATCAGCTCAAGTGTTGAACTGGAATCCACCAGGGATGAGAAGAGTTTGGGAGGCAAAAGCGGACCTGGAGAGAAGATCAGTCAAGAATGGGGCAAATATGGACGGACTGACATCGGCCCTATGCTGTACACAAGGGGTTTAAATGGATAAAACAACATTAATTGAGTCTAAATCCATGAAAGAGGAAAGAAAGTGAAGAATTTGGTTGCAAACTCCTTTTACTGGAGGTGCAGGTGGCAGAGTGGTTAATGGCACGGAGAATGGGATTGGCGAACCAAGTTCAAACTCCAGCTGAGACAGTTTGTGCTCACTTCACACTAAAGCCCTTTGGAAAAGCATGGATCCATCTCTTCCCCCCAGCCAATATATCATGGGTCAGCATGGCAGGGAAAGCCTCCCACCTCCATCTCCTTACTTGGGGAAGGGAGGCCCATGTTCCTTCGATGGACTTGACAAGCCGGAAGTGGATTGTGGTAGATTGATCATGTAAAATAAAGGAGAGTGGAAGCTGACGGATGAAAGTAATGTCAAACCGACGTCTCCACCTCAAGTAGAAGTGGAAGAAAAAAAACAATTTTTTTGTTTAAATTACTTACTGGGTATTTCCAAATCGACAGGAGAACTGAATTTGCCATAGTAACCATCGATCTTGTTCAATCGAACTTTCAGTTTATACACAAAACCTGGAGCAAGATCTTTAAGGCTGACATGATTAGATTGAACTTTTTTGTACAATTTAAAATTAGCCTCCCCTGCCTTTTTGTAGAAAACTTGATAACCCTGCAGTTAAAAGAGAAAATAGAAAATAACAACAAATTCAGCAATCAAAAATGAATCTATAAAGATTTGCTCAGACCAACAAACGCTTGCTGGATGGTAAAAATGGCCTAAACAGCCGTAACATGTACATCCATCAAAAGACACAAAAGACGAACCTACGTTTATGAGAATTTGAAGTTTTTAAGGTATTTGAATTTTGAGAATATTAAGATTTTTAAAAAAAATAAAACGTCTAGAACACAAAGTATTTCTATTTTCATTTTTTATTGTAACAACAGATTATTTTCTGATACATCGACAAAAGTTGTGCTAAAATGTTTTCTTTTTTCTACTGACAACAATGGCATCCAAGTGGCTTAACATAATCTTTTAGATGAGTTCAGTTGCCATAAAATGCAGCAGAAATCAGGATGAAGGAAAAGAGTATTCCAAATTAATACAGGAATACCTTGAATAGTGCTGTTGTTTAGATGTAGTACTGTTCAAGGTATTGCTGTACAAATTAATGTAACTAATTATAAGCCAGAAAAAAAACAAACACATTAAATTATAAGACTGAATAGTGCAGTTTTGAACAGTAAGGTAAATTTTGGAAAGATTAATGGTACTAATCAAGGTATACCGGTAATGGTTTACAATACTTTATCTGAAAATAAAAATAATAAAAAGATAATTTCTTTACTGATACTACTAGTCCAGAAACAATAACAAACATGGTGCCAGAGAGATCAGGATTGAGGAGTAGGTTTAAGGGTTAGATTTGATCTTCAGCCGAGCCATCAAGTTCCTGTAGTTCAGGTGGTTAAGAGCAGCTGGGTGTTTACCAAGTTTCCCTAGGCAAAAGTGACGCGAGTTGGAATCTCACTGGGAGCTTATTCATTTTTGATCTGTGCTGATTACTCATTGTCGTAGGTCGACAGCCCGAGTTAAGTTGCAATAAAAAGCAACAAAAATTAAGATGAAGGAAAATAGTAGTCAAAGGATGATTTGCCTAGAAACACACACACACACACACGATAATTATAAAGACATTTATTAGTTGAGAGCCTATATTTGCCCAGCGCCAGTGTGAGCGACTGCTAAAAGAGCTGCCTAAATCATAAATGTGAATAAAGAAACGAGCTTCGTGCGG
>VCCN01000033.1:146900-161223 GCA_006491835.1 Architeuthis dux
GAGAATTCAACAACAAAAATAAGGAGTTGGTTGTGCAAATCATAAGAAAATGTGCGGTCTTGCATCAGAAGTGGACGCAGCGTCTCATGGTGATACTCACTGCAGTTGTTCTCATCAGACATGTCGCCGCAGTCGTCTTCATGGTCACACATCCAATGTTCAGGAATGCAAAGGGTATTTGGACAGCGGAAGTAACCTTCAGAACATTGACGATATTCTGTTTAAAAACAAAATCATACAATTACCCATGAACAGAACACAAGGAAGTTTTTCGTTCCTTCGACACTAAACCTTAGTTGCACAATGTTCCGTTATGTATCCAAGTTTTTTTTCCCTTTACGGTATTGAAAATGAAAAGCATTTCAGCACATCGACATGCAATGAATTTTTGTATTTTAAAGAAATTATCAATACCAGAAGTTTGATCAAGCCATTTTAAAGCGGCTTTAAATCTGTAAGCCATGTACAAATGATAGAAAAATAAAAATCATTTAAAAGTATTAGAATGTATCAAAAGTATTTTCATTTTTGACAGTTGTTTACTCCAAAAGCTTATTTCATGTACACATCTAAAGACTATCTAGGACTCCTCTATATTATTATTATTATGTATATCAAATCATTACCAATACTAATCAGTTGTACCTTTTGTTTATTATGTTATAATGGGGAATATAAGTATTGAAATTAATTTTGAGGCATTATTTTTTTTAAATGGGCCTCATAGTAACATAGTCACTATGTGTCGCTCGACGGACGACTTCTTCACTATCATTTACTTCCTTCTTGACTCACTGTTTTCAATATAGCTTCCCATGTGTTGCTTTCAGAATGAGGCTCTTTCATAAAAAGCACTTCTTGCAAATATGAGATTACACTGACGCAAGACTTGGTATTCTGTCAAATAAGTGGTAGTAGGAGGTGACATCACCATAGTAGTGGGGGTACCCAACAAATTGTCGATTATGATGGTTAAAAACGCAAGGTAGAGAAGACGCAACCACCAGCTCTTGAAAACTTTCAGAAGAGCTAGGTTCATCGATACCATATATACAGCATTACAGCAGCATCAAAAGATATACAGGAGCTCTTGAGGTGATTAAAAACGAAAATACTTTTGATATCTATACATATAAAAGCCAAATATGCAAATGTGTATATTTGTTTGGTTGTCTGTAGGGTCTGCTAGCTGAGATCCTACAACTCATAATGGACTGGTCCAAATGAGATAGATTGTACAACGAATAATAGAATTAAAGAGTGAAAAAATGAGACATGCCGTTCTCATATCAAAGAAATACACTGACCAAATTCAACAGACAACTAGTGTCTGTCAACACAATGCAACGATGTCCATTAGACTTCCTTTGATGTAGCCGACACAGTGAAAAAGAAATTGGGAGGGAAAAGTCAGTTTCTCTTAAAATTAGGATACTTGAATTAATAAAAGAAATTACCTAATAAAATCGCTTTCGGCTATCCAGACATAAAAAAAATTGCTGATCCAGACATAAAAACCCTGCCATTTTTGACTGGTATATGCTAGTACCCTAATAAATAACCACATTTATCACAGTAATGAGACAAAAGAATTATAAAATACAAGATAAAAAGTATTCTGCATTTAATCTGTACCTGGGATAACAGTTTGCACAACACTTTACAGATAGATAGATTGTATCTCAGCCTTTCTCAACCTTTTTAGAGTGGAGGAACCCTTGAAATACCTTTCATATCTCAAGGAACCCCTGCATAAAAATATTATATGTAGAGATAATGACACATCAGTGTGCTAAAAAATGTACATGTATTAGAATGTAAAAGTAATCGTTAGTATTTCACAGATAAAGTTTAAACGAAAATATTTTCTATGCAAATAGGGCAAACTCATGCTACAGAGAACACTAAGAACAACAAACAGAGATCACTGCCACAAATACCAGATACACCATCACCCTGGTATTAGAGACAGATTCTTGACATAAGATCCCTTTCATATTGGAACTCCCTTTCAGACAAAACAGTAGTAAACTGTCTCTGTTAATATGTTCAAAAACAACCTAAAAAAAGAAACTAGCTTACCACACAAATACAAACATTTCTAAAATACTCACACCTTAAATGCCAACCCCTATTACATCTGCTAGATGTATCTTCAGCTGGTACTACTCTTTATGATAACTTTATGATATATTTGTTCATTTTGATGAACATTCTAAGATACTCTATTTATTAAAACAATGTAAATTGACAAAAAGAAACTATAAAAATTGCTAAAATCTTTTTTTTTTACTATTTATGATATAAATCAATCAATTTGACTTTTATAAAATAAATAAAGATAAAGTTTTGCTGCCATTGCAACTGGCATCAGATTTTATCAAAATATTTGATACTTACCACAGTTGAGTTCATCACTGTTGTCTAAACAATCCGGTTCGTGGTTACATTTCTGTGCTGAAGGAATACACTGCCCATTTGAACAATGAAACTCATGGGCCTGGCACGTATCTAGAAGAGAAAAAAACAAAAACAAACAACCGATTATTAAACTTTAATTCTTGCAAATTATTAAACAAGAAAAAATAAAGATTAATTTTTTATAACCTTTATTTAATTTCCTTTTCTGTTAGATTTCAAAGAATTTCATATTGGGAGATTTATTTACATACCAAGTGTTTATCTGGATGAGCAATATTTATTGACAGTTTCATTAACTCTTAAATTCATATAAAAGATTTGAATGGAAATTTCAAGGGAAATAACTATTCATTAAAATTACCTCCCTTTAAGGTAAATTATTTTTTAAAGTTTCACTGTCAATAATTGAAAGATGCTATTATGCAACATCAACAATAAACTAAGAACTTTATTTAGGAAATGTAAATCCCAATTTCATTTTGACATTTCCAACCTGTAAAACCTTATGTTCTGCATCACCCTACTGAGAACCTGGTTGGGAAGATTCCTCTTCAGAACAGCTCATGTAACATGCTGGTGACAGCCTATGGAAAGCCACCTTGCTTAACCTTTAACAACAAAGGCAAAAACCAGGATAGGGGGGAACTGGAATATATCAGAACCCAGTTTTAGAGCCGGAAATCAGCTCAAGTGGCAGACTGGAATCCACAGGGGAAGAGAAAAGTTGAGAAGCCAAAGCAGACCTGGAGAAGATCAGTCAAGAGTGGGGCAAAGGCGGCCGGCCGGACAGACAACAAGAGCAAGGGGAGTTGCCAAAAACTGAGTATGTTGGCGTGGTGTGGTTGCAGTCCTATTCTCCAAAAGGAGTTCACAGGAATAAACAACAGAATTTGTTGGGTACTCCAGCTACTACTGTGACATCACTACCTACTACCACTTATTTGGGGAGCACCAAGTCTCGCTTGAGCATTAACCTTGTCTTTACGAGAAGCAAAGTGCATTTTTTAGGAAAGATCCTCATTCTGGAAGCAACATGTGTTGTATAGCCACAGCTCCGCGGGAGGAAAATCCTGGACTTGGAGAAAAAGCAAAACTGGAGATTTATTTTATAAAAATATGATGATATATTTTTTATTCCATCAGACATATCGTTCAGCGGCGGAGAATGAAGAGTGGGGGGGGAGAGATAATGAGAGCCGACAGACTTTTCTTAGACAGCAAGGCATATGGGTCTTCTGACAAATAGGGAAATTGTTCTTGTCTTCGTCCCAAGCCTAAGTGATCTGGTGTGTCTTCCAGTCCCTGGCACCTGCAGTCTGGGTCTTTGGTTGATATCCTGTTTATAACTTTCAACACCTGCAGGGGGTCAAATCTGTGACACCCACCCATGGCTGCATAAATATCCAACACATGCAGGAAGCCACACATTGAAAACAGGAGTGATAAACGCAGGTTGCCCTTTTCTTGAGCAACACAATCAGTGAAGTGGGGTTACGCCTCGAATAGCCAGAAGAAGTGATCTTATTACCTTGTGTGACCAGAGGCAACAAGGACACAAAAATACAAGAAGCTGCCAGTCAGCAATACAACCAATATAAAATGTAGAGCTGAACCAGTCAATACAATAACTGGAAACAATAGAATTTGACCAAGGTGTAGGCAAAAAGACAAGGATTGTAAATAACTTACCATTGACTGACATACAAGTTCCATTTCGGTAGTTCTCCCCTGGAGGACATAAACAGTCTTCATCTCCAGACTGAATCAAAGAATGCTGGAAGTAATTCTCACACAAGCAAGTTCTGTTATTCCGACCGACATGTTGTATATGAGGTTTGGGCATGCACAATTGTGAACACATACCATTATTAAGAGAACACGCACTGGGAGCTGAAAGAAAATTTTAAAAGAAATTAAATTAGACTCCAAGGGAAATTATGAATCAACACCACCCGTATATGTTGTGTTGGTGGTGATCAATTAAAAAGTTGTGCTGTGATCACTAAAAAATGTCTGAATTTTCAAAAAAACAAGCGGGCACAAACTAGTGACCAATTTAGCATAAACTTACACTGAAAATTGAAGCCCCCCACTAAAACCGTATTTTCCCTACTCATTGAGGGGAGTGTGTGTAGAAAATTTCAAGTTTCTACTATGAATGGTTAGAGCTGGGCGAAGTCTGGATGGATGCACAGATGTTGCAAGAATACCTTTCTAGCAAGTCAAGAGCAATCTTGGTGAGTTTATGAAACATTGGCAAAATGAAGTTACGATAAATATTGCAACTATAAAAAATTGAAGTTACGATAAAAAAGCAACTACAAAATTAAGATGAAAATTCTTCCCTTCACTCATTGAAAGCTTTGATATTTTATTTTCGTTGTGGATTTTAAATACTTTTCTTCCCTTCCACAGATTTATTATTAACTTTTTCTTCCCTTCCTACCTGTTTAAAGCCTTCAAAATCTACTTAAAATAATGTTTTTATGCATGGAAAACATAAATAGAAAGAATATTTGTTTTAAAATAAAATCTTTTAAAAATTCCGTGCATACAAAATCTACTTATGGTAATGTTTTTAAGCTTTTTAAATGGGGTGCGGAAAAAGTTAATAATTCTGAAAGGGAAGAAAAATATAAATAAATCTGTGGAAGGGAAGAAAAAGTATTTAAAATCCATGACAAAAATAAAATACCAAAGCTTTCAACGAGTGAATGGAAGAATTTTCATCCGATTTTTTTAGTTGCATTTTTTATTGTAACTTCAGGCTGGTTAAAAACTAAAAAAGTCAGCTGAAGGTAAAAAGTAGTGATAAAAAGTAATAATAATGATTTATAATTCTTCATCAGATAAAATTAAATGAAAAATATCTTTATTTAACAAAATGAGTTATCTCTCCTAGACGCAGAAGGGTATAAAAAGGATAACCGGACTTTTCAAATCATTTTCACACACACTTCTTAATAGATCAGTGGGTCACAGGTCACATTCCACCCTCTGAGATCCCACGTTTCCTCCACCCCTTACCCTTTTTGAATTGTCATCTAGTTATTTTTTCACCATTATAAACCTTCCATTATACATTCCTTCCTTGATTAAGATTCCTCCCTGTTTGAGAATCACTAATAAATTCTAACACTGAAAAAATTGAAGGGTAGTAGATTCCATGACCCTATCTGAATCCATTTACAAATAATTTAAAGAAGATTAAAATGGTCTCCATGCAGATTTGAGTACCCTAACCCCCAAACTGGAAAATTAAGTCTTAACTTTCCCTCTATATACCTCAGCTACAATACAGGGTGTCTATAAAGTCCCTATCTATTTTTATTTTAATATAAAATCTAAAATAGATAGAGACTTTATGGACACTCAACATTTAAATAGATGTACAAATAAGGTAAGAGGGAAATAATGGCAATTATAATTTTAATACAGTTTAATAAGTATTTACTTACTGTTCTGTGATATTTGATGTACCACTTTTAGATCAGTAATGCCAATGATATTTTGCTTAAACAGAGACACACCATGTCCTGTATTTTTGTTAGCAGTCAATAAGGCATGTCTGCTTAGATCCGTCCAGTAAATATTTTCCTGAAAGAGACACAAAATAATTCAAAACACATTTGCTGAGGATATTTCCATAGAAAGAAAACTAATATTTAATGGATTTCATGAAGGGGGGGGGCCTCATGAAATCCATTAAATATTAGTTTTACGAGAGTGAGGGGTGGTTAGTATTAGGTTACAAGAGTGAGGGGTGGTTAGTATTAGGTTACAAGAGTGAGGGGTGGGTCGTATTAGGTTACAAGAGTGAGGGGTGGTTAGTATTAGGTTACAAGAGTGAGGGGTGGGTAGTATTAGGTTACAAGAGTGAGGGGTGAGGTAGTGATAATTATTTCAAACATGCAGTTAAGAGACTACACAAGTTATCAAAGTAATTTATTCCTTTCCATCTTTTAACCAATGCATAAATAATCTAAAGATGTTAACATTTTCAAATGGTTCTTTGGATGATTGAACACCTTGTTGTTTGTGTTTTAAACACAATGTTTCGGCCAATCCATTCTTCAGCCTTCTTCAGGTGTAAAATCTGAGTGTGATGGGTTAAACAGAAGTTATGTTTAAAGAGGATAACCCTTATAGCACAGGGCCCAGGTGTTTCTGTGTCTTTGTCTTGTCAGGTTTAGGTCTGTTGAGAAGTGGAAGCCACTTAACATTTATCCAGAAATATCTATACAATCAGTACAGCCTTTGGTGCTAGACATTCCCCATACATAATATTTGGACATATTTTTTCCTCTTTGTTGTCCAGACACGCATTGGCCAAAATATGAGGAGTTAAGAAAAAAAAAATAGGGTTATAAACGAGAGGAATTCAAGGAAATGCATTTTCCCTGCTGAAATAAGAGGCTTACATGCCATCAAATAGGTCACTTGAAAGAAAAAAGGGCAGGGAGGGAGTTAATATTTAGGATCATGCAATAAACTAAAAAATCTTTCTTGAATCTACAAATAGACCTGTAGACTTACCTTGTAGACAACAATAGCATATGGGTGAGGGATTTCACTTCCACTGACCACAACTTTGATGTCAGCCCCATTTAAATCTGAAGAAACAATTTGATCAAGGTAGGCATCTGTCCAGTAGAGCCGACCCATCTGATGGTCAATCGTTATACCATTTGGCCAGACTAAGTTCTCTTTGCCTTTCACAATATAAGTGATATTGCGACAATCCATTGTTGCTTTTCCAATACGCGGAACAGTCGATGACCAGTCTGTCCAGTATAAGTAGCTGCAGGAAAAGAAAAAGAAGAATTCGAATGCTACTTTCAGAAGTTCCAAATCTGTTTTTATACAGAAAATTCTATGAAATGAAAAATCGGGTTCTCAATGGAGATGATTAGACAAAGCTATTTTGCCCTTCTTCAAAACCTGCTCAGTAACAAATATACAATACAGAAAGATTGGGAAACTGGAAAAACAATTATTTAAGTAGCTACTATGGGATGGAAATTAATTCCAATGTCTTTCCTAGTTTCCTAAATTACGATTGTTTACAATTAAGCATCCCCCCTTTAGACTGGGGGGGGGGTGATTTTTGACAAAAAATGAGGGAGAAGTTGTTCAACTGGACACTCTGGGAGGAGGGGGTGTTCAAATGAGGGTCATCCCATGTCAAATCAACAATGGGTTAAACCATAACCATCACAGACTTTGTTCAAATTTGGCACAATTATAGATCTTCGTGGGACAAATCGAATGGCACCGATCTCGCATTTCTAGTTCAAAGGGTTCCGGAGATACTGACCTATGAACTATGCAAAAAATATGAATTTTTGGAGGTAATGACAAAGTTTGAAAATCAATCTCTCAGTTGTTTTTACACCTACAAAGCTGATGTATATACCATTTTAAAGTACCCAAGTAGATCTAAAACTTATTGTATGCATTTTTATCTCAGAGATCAAATGAACTGGACCTTTGACCTTTCTATATGTCAATCAACATGTTGATCAATTTTTTTCTAAATTTGGCAAATAATTGGTCTGGCCTGTGGCATTATATATATAAAATTTCATGGTGGAGAACAAATATGAGCTTTCTAGGTATAAAAACAACTGAGATATTGATTTTCAGACTTTGTCATTACCTCCAAAACTTCACATTTTTTACAAAGTTCAGAGGTCAGTATCTCCAGAACCCTTTGAACTAGAAATGTGCCATTCAATTTGTCTCATAAAGACACTCTGGGAGGGGATGGATGCTCAAATGGACACTCTGGGAGGGGATGGATGCTCAAATGGACACTCTGGGAGGGGAGGGGAGGGGATGGATGCTCAAATGGACACTCTGGGAGGGGATGAATGGGGATGTTCAAGTGATTCAATTTTTCTAATATACAGTACATATGGTACTGTTGGAAGTCAACAATGTTTCTTTCTGGATTGATGATTAAAATCTTTAAACAAAATTTTCATTATTAATTGATAATTTTGCTATATGTGATCACTTGATCACAATATCAGAAAACATCAATATTAATGAAATATTAATAAATATGTCTTCACAATACATAATTTGAACATTGACCTAAATTTTCTAACTAAAAAAGCCTTGAAGCTCTTTCAAACACAAATCTCTGATTAAGTAAAAATTAGTGATGTACTGGAATATCAATCTGGTCAGATATCTGGCACCGGATTCACAAAAAATGATCACTTTGTTCATGTGAATTGATATTCCGGTACATCACTAGTGAAAATAGAACTGATTTAAAGTGTTTTTGATTTTCAAACAATAGATTTCTGCTCTAAGTGAAAATTTTAAAGAAAACTCACCCAAAATGGGGATCAAGTGCTAATGAGCGCGGCTTATCCAGATGTGTAGGGCCATTAAGAAGGGTACGTCTAAATCGACCATTTTTCCGAGCCACTTCCAATTTCTGCGCTTCTGAATCAATCCAATAAATATTGCCGGCTGTCCAATCATAAGCCAAGCCTTCAATCTCTTTCACATTGTCCGAAACAACAATCTCAATACTGTGATTCCCATCTAAACATAATCTCTGAAGACAAAAGAAAAATGGATCAAAAACCCAACAAAACAAAACATGGCATAGAAGAAAGAGAGCAGATATTCTTGAAGCCTCCAGTATAATAACTGGAATCCATCAGATTAATCTGAATACTCACAGTGCTGTAAGCTCTAAGGAAAGATTTATGTTTAACCCAAGTTTTTGAGGACAATTTTGTAAATTTGACTTTGTGTTTTTTGAAGGGTATAGAAGGAGAATGATTCATGATAGAAGGTAGCTATAGAGAAATGAAATGATCAGTATGGCGCAAGGTTTATGTTGGAAAAAAATATTATCTAATTTGCATATGATGACGTCCTCAGGTGGCAGAGATCTTGGATTTTAGAATTTTTAGTACAACTATCTTACCATTTTACAAAATATCCTGCACTTTTCACTTCGTAATTAAAGGAAAAATCTGAATAGAACGATCACAGTATTTTACTTCAAAATTATGCCAATATATGTGCGCCACCTATTGGTCATATGTACAGCAGATTGCTAGCAGAATTTTTGTATAAATCATCTGACTGAGTGGGTGCATGCGGTTGCAACTCTGCGATGTGGCGCCTTAGGCACGACTAGACTCAACACATGGTTATGAGTTTAAACAACAAATACATTCTGAAAATGGTATTCCCAAACACTTCCTTCCAGCTAGAGTTGTGATAATATGGAAGAGTCTGAAAAATGAAACTGTGACAGCAGAAAATATCAATATTTTCAAATTAAGGTTTCATAAAGAATTCTCACACAATATGTTCAACTTCAGCTATTGAAATATCAGTTTATAACATCAAATATCTCAGCCAAGCATACGTTATACAGATGACTGATAATATCAACAGATCATGCTCACAAGAAGCAAAAGAATAAATACCCACCCCACCACCACCACCCCAATACCTACTCAAGGTAAATACAGCGGGAATTTGAGGTAAATGAAGGTAAAAAAACAAATACATTTCATAACATTTGGATTTTTTGTGACCAAAACAACTTAATCTTTCTCACAATGTCACTCTGAAGACATAAGAGAAAAAATTTGGTTGGATTCAGATAATTGAATACAGGTTTCCTCTGCTAGAGCGTTCCTATAAAGACTTTTCGTTACAAGAAGCAAAGGGAATTGTGATTAATTACAGAATTTAACATTAGGGTTATTCATTGATTAGAGCAATTAAAAGTATATACATATTAGTTACAATTTTCTATATACTATATACTTTTCTATAAAACGAAATCGTTGAAAAAATAGTTTCATCTTGTTATTTTCATGAGTAATGTTTGTTACTGGTAATAAATGATATCTTTGCTTTTCGTTGCCTCCCTTTGGTTTTTATATTTTACCACAGCCAGTCACTTCCACTGTTTTGGAAGCAGCAGGACAAAATAAACACCAGGCCATCAACCGCAACAGACACACACACACACACACACACACAACATGCAAATAAGACAAACTGAACTGACCTTGATGTTGTCTGTGGCTAAATCAGCCCAATAGAGACAATTGTCAGCTTTATCAAAGTCTAAGACAACAGCTTCAACGAGGCCATCTTGTACGAGAATGTCATTTTCATTTTTTCCAAAGATATATCGATGAATCATTTTGCGTTGGGCATACAATAGGAATTCAGGCATTTCTGTTAGGGAGGAAAAAAAAAGGTACATGAAATTCAAACAGACCAAATTGAACAAGACAAATATAATAAAAGCAGCAATGATAGTGTTATGTTTGATACTGACGTCAAGAATTTAATAGAGAAAATAAAAATGACACATACCAGTTACAGGACAAGAATTCATCTGTGGGGCATACATCAATTCCTTTCCCCCTTGGCAAGTATCCCCAGCAATACGACGATATCTGTGAAAATTAATAAATCATTACATTAAAGAAAGCAAACACTTTATTTAAAATTAATTAAAAATGATATTAAAATATTGATATTAATCTGTTCCTTTGTTTTGTAGGGTAATCTCTGCAGTATCAGATTCAAAGTCACTGGCCAACACAAAGTCTTTTTAATCCACACGCACATTCGGGTATTCACAAGAGCTAAGTGTCTGTGAACCAGAATGAGCAGAATGTATGGCAATTCCTGCTGCCTTGCTATTGGTCAACACAAACTGAGTACCGATTGACCTAGAGGAGAGATAACCACCACTCCTGATTGGCCACTTGTACTGGCTCACTGGAGTTGGCTTCTTATGCTGCAGGAGGGTAAGGCACAGCATTTCCATTACATAATCATATTAATTTTTTATAATGGAAAGTTGTTTATAACAAGTTCAATAAAATAACAATGAATTTATAACAATGAATGTAAATTGTTCCAATTTTGTTATCTTTTGCTTAATGTTAAAGCCGGTTATTGTTATCTAAAAGACCCTGTCTTCAAGTGATCACAATAAGCAGCAGGTTATAATAATGAATTTAAATAACTATGAAGGTATTTACTAAGCTTACTTTAATCTGGCACAAGGTCACAGTAGGGAGGCTCAAACTCACTAGCATTGGCTTGCAAGATAATGTAACCTAGTGCTCTGTGTCAGTTGCTCAAAAAGATTTATCTACCGGTAAATAAATTTAAAAAAATGTTACAGCCAAATTGTGTTGGACACAGCAGTTCTTGTACGATCACCGAAGTTAAGCAACATCACGGGAATCATGTAGAGAGCCTTCCATGGTGATCCCGTTAATCCTCCTAAGGAGGAGACTGATCTCTACACTATGCTCAGTAACGCAAGTCAAAGCACCCTATGCCTGGGATTGGTCTGGCCTACGAGCAACAATGAATGAATGAATGAATTTAACAAAATGCAAACCAAAGATTAATAAGGTGAGAGCTACAGACCCCTTGGTATAAGAATAATAGGATCCAGGTGGACATGGGATTGGGATTTTATGGATGTCAAGATTTTTGTTTGGATCAGTCACACAAGTCTGGCTACGTCTGCTTCTCAGCTTGAAACCATAATCACTGTCAAAGAGACAAAAGGGAAATAGATAGAGATACATTTTTAATATAAAAAATCAAACAGTAAAGATCTACTACCTTTAACCAAGTCGGAAAAAAATAGAAACAATTATGCCAGTCATTTTTTGCGCTTTTAATTTGTTAGACCCTAACAATGTTTCTGGGATTTTTGATTTTTCAGAAAAAAATTTTTTTAATATTTTATACAGGGTTGTTCTATTTACAATGTAACTGTATGGTAAACAGGACCATTACTTTCTGTCCATTGTATGGAAGTGAGGCTTCAAAGTATTGGGTTACTGCCCTTGTGAGGCTTCTTTGATATTTGAATGACAATTTTTCTATGCTTTTATTAAGATGTTTTGGTGGGGGCCACGCGGGGCTGCCCAGGGGTGTGCGGACTGAAAGTAACAGCCCTGTTTCTATTTTTTTTCTGATTTGGTTAATGGAAGTAGATCTTTACCAAACAAACAACTAGCATTCCAAGGGAAATTATGAGTCAGACATATATTTTGTGTTGTGGGTGATCAATGAATATGTTCCTTATCTCGCCTTTTGGTGGGCTGTGATCACTAAAAAAGATCTTTTCAAAAACAAGTGGGCACAAAGTAGTGACCAATTAAACAAACTTACATTGCATATTGAACCCCCCTGCAAAAACTATTTGGGGGGGGGGGGGGATTTTCAAAAAACAAAAAAAAGAGTGTGTGTGCAAAATTTAAAGTTTCTACTATGAACGATTAGGGCTGGGCAAAGTCCTATTACATAGATATAAATGTCAGAACACACAAGTAAACCTGAACCCAGCAATAAACCAGTGTTGTGGGTAGCAGTGATTAAAAATCAAGAGCTGAATACTACACAATGCAAAAAGAGTCCTTTTGACACAATCACAAAAGAGCTAAAAACTTTAAACAATCCAACTTTTGTTCCGACAATTGAATCTCTTTCCATCTTTGATGTCATCACAACATTTTGGACGATCCATTTCTTGTTTTATATACAACTTTAACCCTTACGGGGCAAGTGCAAATATTGTAGCCACAAAGACAATGTGGTCCGTAAGCTTTGCAAAGTACACTTGTGCTTGAACAAAGATAGAAACTCTTTTGAGGCATACCACACACCATTAAATTAGCCGGTTTTTGGCCTGCACAATAAAATTTGCAAATCAACCCGGAGGTATTATTTTTTTTGTCAATATCAATTTTTAGTATCTATTCATTATATTGAATGATATTCTTTAATTTTATGTTTTATTTAACTTTCCACTTTTTGGGTGAGGCACCATATACGGTCAATTCATTGGATAAAGCTTGCAACTGAAAATATCTTGTAATTAGGTCTAGTTTAGCATACAAAAAGGTTGTTTTGATATCTAAAATAATTTTAGGGGTGCCCTATAAAGGGTTACATTTGGGCCATTGTTTCTATGGCATCGAATAACAGCACGATCAAATAACAAAAAATAAGCTTTTGGCCCAAATTTAAAGTTGTAAATGAAACAACTGAAATTAAAATGAAGGTAAAAAATAATGTGTTACAATTACTTTGATTGATTTATTAAGACTACTAGTTCTCATGCACTGTTATTTGGTCTAGATTAACATACAAAAAGTTTGTTTTGATATCTAAAATATTTTTAGAGCTGCCCTATAAAGGGTTAAGGAATAACAAAGTTATTCAATTAAGAAAAAGGATGAAGGCGACAACAACGACTGCGAGGGATAGTCCCTGGCTTTTTTCCGCCAGGGACAAAAACAAAAGAAGAGAAAGTGAAATATTCTCATTAATGTGGGTATGGTTGTATAATCAACAATATTAATAGACAAACCATTCAAAGTCTTCTCGTGTACAGGAACAATTCTTAACAGTAAGTGGCCTGAAGTAATCTTCGCCATTGTAACATTTAGCATGAGGAACTCTGCGTTCAGTGATGTCTTTCCTTCCAAGCAGACAGCCGCGGATTCCTTTCGATTCCATGAGAGCATCAGACAATGACCACAACTTGTAATCCTCTGTGCTGCAGACGCTCGCTGAAACACAGGGAAATGACAAAAGAAATGGTTAGAATCACGACACACAATCAAAGTAAAATAACAATTCATATTTAGGGCTTAAGTCTTACATTTTGGTGCGGTGACAAGACTATCAGTAATGAGCAACGGCATCTACAGTCTTACACAGGTCAACAAAAATAAGGGAACTTTATTCCAGTTTAAAGTTAGATTTGAGTTATAACAGTTTATATTTATATAGTATAAAGTCAACTTACGTCCATTTGTCTCCGGCTGGCATTATATTCGTGCCTAAAATCAGAACGTGAGAATGGAGA
>VCCN01000038.1:251595-262385 GCA_006491835.1 Architeuthis dux
TTCCACCAGTACATAGATTACTACGGACAAATCTTTGGCCTTTCTCCAGTACATAGATTACTACAGACAAATCTTTGGCCTTCCACCAGTACATAGATTACTACAGACAAATCTTTGGCCTTCCACCAGTACATAGATTACTACAGACAAATCTTTGGCCTTTCTCAAATACATAAATTACTAATTCTATACAAATTCTTCAGGTGAGACTCAAACACACATCAGCCCCTTTCACCTCGGAAGCTATGTATGGCAACTGCTCTATTGACTGATCTACTACAGCTCTAATGGCTGGCAGAAGATCAAATCTAACCCTTAAACTCATTGTTCATTTTTCCCCGATCGCTTGGTGCCATATTTGTTATTGTTTTTATGTACACTAGTTGTATTAGTAGTAGTAGTAATATTATCCTGATTTTAATTAGGGATATGTAGCATTTTCAACCATTATTAATTTATTTTCGATCTGCGCAGTTTACTCCCTGCCATAGACTGACGGTCTGAGTTGCTGCAATGAAAAGCAATTAAAATTAACATGAAAGAAATCAATAATTAATAATGGTTTGCAAGGTTTTGTGTAATAAAAATAAATTGAAGAGCTTATTGTTCTCTATAATATCTGTTGTTTTTCTCTTTGTTTCCCCTTCAGCTGACTGTCGGAATGGGTGCTGGGACGGCAGAGGGTATGTCAAGTAGTGAAGTGTCGGGAGATGATATGGGAGACAGTGGCATCTCTTCGAGCGGTAGTAAGTATTCAGGTCGTCTCTTGCACACACATTTTATGCAGCTGCACTCTCTACATTCAAATACTCTATCAGGGTGTTGGCCAAGAACTTGATTTCGACATCGTTTTTGTAGGATTGGGAAGTTTTATGGGGTTTGCATTTTTGTATTTAAAAAGGGCCAAAAAGAAACTAAAAATGGTCAAAAACATGCCAAAAATGAGCAGAATGATCAAGGCTTAATTGGGAAATTGGAATTAAGTTTCTATCGGGAATTAACTGTTAGACGGCTAGTAAGAATGCTGGCTAACACCCTGTCTCTGGCTATACTCTCTCTGCGTGCAAGTAGTCTGTGGCCGCACTCTCTGCGTGCAAGTAGTCTGTGGCCGCACTCTCTGCGTGCAAGTAGTCTGTGGCCACACTCTCTGCGTTCAAATAGTCTGTGGCCACACTCTCTGCGTTTTGCACTATGTGACCATTACATAGTAGTCAATGTGCCGTTAAATGACAATTATTAGAAATCTATTTTTAAATTAGTTACTAATACATTAGCATTAAGTTGGGTGAAAATAAGTTTTTCTTTAAATTTCAGAAAAGTGTAGTGCTTCAACCCGACAAATCTGTCAAAGATGAAATCAAAATTAATTTTGGGTGGTTGCTGAACATATCTGCTCTATCCATGCTGCACAAACTAAAGGACTAATTTATAGCCTAAACTTACATTGTAAATTGAATTCACCACTAAAATTTTATTTTGGGTATAATTTTCCATGAAACAAAACGTTTTTTCTAGATGTCTAGACATAATAAGGAGTAAATGTTTAAATTTTCATCCTCCTAGCTCCAATGGTGCTGCCTGTACACATGACACATACATACATACATACATACATACATACATACATACATACATAGCCAAACACATTCAGTTCGAACAGAAGAGGTGGCAACGACCCAAAATTAATTTTTATCCCAATTTTGACATATTTGTCAGGTTTTAGCACCTAAACATTTTTCGTTTACATTTTTCACTCCATCCTATTTTATAGGAATCGGTTTGCACAAAACCACACTGATAATTCATAACCTGAATCTCTTGTACTTAATTCACTCACTAAAATATTTCATTTTTAATTTCCGCAAAGGTTTCCCTGGTCTTGATGCCAACCGAGACATACCTGCTTATCAAAGAGGTCCACCAATGAGCTATTTGGATCGTCTGGCTGAAAAGCGGAAACTGGAAGAGGTAAGTTCAATCCCTGCCAGTGGAGATTTACCCATTGTATCTGATAATTACCATAACCCAGTGGTTTCGAAACTGGGGTCCAAGGACCATTTGCCAAATAAGTCGGGGTTCCCTCTAAACCTGACATTGTGAATAATTATTGTACACATATCTGTACCTTATATTAGAATTTGAATAAATGGATTCCATTTTACGTATGATTTTAAGTTAAAAACTGCTTTTTATTGTAGTTCATTAATTTGTTTAAAAACTAAATGCTAAAAATAGGGGTCTGCCAGAATATTTCATTTTATAGAAGGGGTCCTTGAGTTTTCAAAGTTTCGAAACCACTCAGAGGACCTAAAATTTAATGATTGTTTGCCAAATTCACGGCCACACCATCGGTTCATGAGATATTCAAAATGGCTGGTTACTTTCTGGGCAGATTCTGCGGCCCTGTCAGCTAGGGCCTCGAATACGCTGACTGCATGCCCTGCAGAGAGGTAAGACCCCCCCCCCCCAACAGGCGCCACCAAAGTCGCAAGACTCTAATTTTTTTGAAAATATAACCATTTACCAAAGTCGCAAGACTCTAATTAAAAAAAAAAAAAATAACCGTTTACCGAAGTCGCAGGACACTATTTTTGGGATTATAAACTGATTTCGGCATTAAATGACCTTTCAAGGGTTGATATGCCGCTAAACAAATCAATCAACCTCATATTCTGGGTCATTGCGCTGCAGTAGGCACATCTAATTGATTGTAGATGACTAATATATAAAATTTTGAAACTGGGGTCCGTAGACTCCTAGGGGTCGGTCAAATAATGCTATTGGTCCACAGCAGTGTTCCTTCTCAACCTGACATTGCGAAAGCAACATTTATCGCACAGCTATCAAAAAACATAATTATTGTACACACATCTGTACCATATATATTAGAATTCGAATAAATGGAATCCATTTATAATAAATATGATATTTAAAGGTCAAAAATTGCTTTATATTGTAGTTTATTGATTACAGTCTAAAACTAAATGCTAAAAATAGGGTTTTGCCAGAATATTTCCTTTACAGAAGGGGTCCTTGAGTTTTCAAAGTTTCGAAATCACTGCTTCAACCTGAAAAATGCCAAGTACATTTTTTTATCTCCTTCCTCCCTAAAAAACGACTCTAGGCGTGAAAAAGAGTTCACTCATTGCCTGACCACACTGTGAAGTGTACTATCGTGTTTGCATTCTTTCTCTAAAAACAACTACAAGCTTGCAGAACGTAAATATTGAAGATTTTATGAACATTCCTGGACCAGCTACACAATTACCTGATACCGCTAAGCAGTTTATAGATAATAATTTATTATTATTGAAAATAAACCCAGGAAAATTTTAAATCAAACACAAATTTAAATCAGGACAATGCCAATCAATCAATAATACCTTTTTCAATTAACTTTTTCATGGTTTTATTTCACTGGACTTAAAAGTGATACATTGGGAATAATCACTGAAAATTTAGTAAGCATACATTTAATATTAAGAGATATTGTAGTTTTTTGCCCATTGTAGTTTTTTGTTCAGCAACAGGCTGTTAGGTTAGTTTCAGGGCACACAGGCACTTTGTTAGATAAAGGGAGTGCCAGGTTGTTTTTTGGGTTTTTTTGTGATGATTGCATGTTTAAAATGGTTTTATTTTCATACAAATGTGTGGGCATGCACAGCAATGGTTACTACTGATATACCAAAGATCTGTTTTCTTTTATATTTGTTTTCTAATTGTCTTCTTTTTTTTTGTTTTTCTTCTCTCTTTCAGTCAGAAGATCTTGATTTAAATGCTGGTATTCATGGAAACTGGACATTGGAAAATGCTAAAAGCAGACTACATCAGTTTCTGCAACAAAATAAAATACAAGCTGATTATAAGTATTCAATGATAGGCCCCGATCACAATCGGTAAGTAGACCCACGGCCAATATTCAACTCTTTGGAGCCATCAGGAGAGAGGTTCTATTTTTCATTCATTTATTTTAGTTTTTATTTATTTCTAAAGAATGTAAAGAAAAAATGTTAACTTCAAGATAATTTTGTTTTTATTTATTTTCTTTAACACCCAAATCATTTATTTTCCATAATCCCACCCAAATTAATTTAATTTCCATAATCCCCTAAAATCAATTGTTTTCTATAACCCCAAATCAAAATATTAATGCCTTTTGTTTGGTTTGATTTTTCTGTAATGTGGGGAGGGGGATATGTTTACAAATTAATCACTGGTTTATCACTGGTTTATTGCTGGGTTTAGGTTATTCATGTGTTCTGACATTTATATGTATCTATGTATCCGGACTTCGCTCAGCCCTAACTGTTCAAAGAAACTTGAAATTTTGCACGCACACGGACACTTCCCTCAATGAGTAGGGAAAACCCATATATGCTGTATTGGGGTGATCAATGAATAAGTTATTTCTCTCACCTTTTGTTGGGCTGTGATCACTAAAAAAAGGTCTGGAATTTTTTATTTTTTTATTTTGAAAATCCTCCTTTAAATAGGTCTTTAGAGGGGGATCAATAATATTAAAAAGAAACTAAAAAAAATTCAGACCTTTTTTTTTAGTGATCACAGCCCAACAAAAGGTGAGATAAGTAACTTATTCATCGATCACCTTTTTCCAACTTTTTAATTGATTACCCCCAACACAGCATATATGGGTGGCAGTGATTCATAATTTCCCTAGTTTTACTTTTTTCTGTCTTAAGAACCTCAAAGATGAAAAAACTTAATTAATAAAGGAAAAAGGATTTTAATTCTTTATAGCAAGTTGTCCAGTTTCTTTTAAATAGAATTTATCAATCGTAAGTTTTTGTACGAATAACCTTGTCATCTCCAGACATTATTTTCCTTTCTTTGTTTAGAAAGTTTTAGCCTGTCACTTTCTTAGAAGGGAATAGTAATACAGTGTTGTTTCAGTCAGTTAAACATCCTTATTACCTTGATCTTGCACTCATCCTTTATATATTTCTGTAGACTCCCAGGGCCGCCTTACGGTTTCAGTAGCAAGTAGATTTTATGGGGTGGAGTTGCTAGCCCTCATGCCTAAGATGCCTTACAGGGCTAAAGGGCTCCAACTGCCCTGCTATCCATCCATAGCTGGCGGGAGAAGTGGATTCATGCCTTTCCCAAGGGTCGAAACTTGAACTCGGTTTGCTGATTCTATTTTCCGTGTCGGTAACCGCTATGCCACCCTGCGCCTTCACGCATCTCTTGGAGGTAACAGTAATGTAGTGTTGTTTCAGGAAAGGTTATTCATAATAGAAAGCTTTCTTTACTGTTTGGTAACATTTTGACTGATATACCTATATTAATCTAGCTTAGTCTGGCATAAGGTTATAAGTTTGAGGGTACCCAGTGCGGATTGAACTCTCTACACTGTAGTAATGGTCTGCTGAATTAGTTCACTAGTTGTTACCCAATATTGAGGTGCCTATTTTGACAATCATATAGGTTCAAATGGTTCTCCGGCGATTGAACTTCTTGTTGTTTGTGTTGTAAACACGTTTCGGCCTTCGTGTTTAAAATGGGTTAAACAGATGTTTCTGTATCTTTGTCTTGTTGGGTTTAAGTCTGTTGAGAAGCAGAAGCCACATCGGGTTGAACTTACATCAACAAGGAGTTCAATCGTCCGAAGAACCATTTGAATATTAATGACCCTTCTCAAAACTATAGAAAATCATATAGGTATTTATTAATATTAGCTGATTCTGGTACAAGGCACCCAATGAGGATTGAAGTCACAATGGTCTGCTAGAGTAGCTCACTGAACATTACCCAAAATTGAGGTGCCCATTTTGACTAATAAATATAAATGTGTAGTGCAGTGGTTCCCAAACTTTTTAAAATCGCGACCCACTTAACTTTATTGGGAAAAAATGAATTTTAACTGTTGTTAATAAGAAAGATATGAACATTAATGTAATTTATTACCCAAAAGTAGGGACCATAGAAAAAATTTGACTAACATAGTAAAAAATGTTTCCATGAGGTAACGGTTATATAATTTATTTACGTTTCAGTAAGCTACTCTGTACAACTCGTAGTCCGGCTAAATGATCAGCCAGTGAACACACATAGGAAACAGAATGATAACTGACTCTATGGTACATTAATGTATTTTCCATGAGCTTATGTAATTGTAATCACCTAGTGTTTTGCGCTCATCTATTGGCCTCCCAGTAGCATTTCTCGAACCTGTGTGATGTAAATTAAGCTCAATTCCCCAAATTTAATGTAATCCAGATTTCACAGCACAGAACATCACATGGTAAACAAATTGGTGGTGCCACAATAGGCTGAGGCTATGATAAGGCAGTGAGCTTTAAATTTACAAACAATTCGATGTCAATGTTATTACACACAATGTGCACTTTTCCATTTTTGTGATATATATATTTTTGTATAATTAATAAAATCATAGTTTAATAACTTTTCACGGCCCACCAAAATTTTGCTCGCTACTCAGCAGTGGGTCGCGCCACATAGTTTGGGAAACACTGGTGTAGTATACAACTGTCAATTGTAACATCAAAAGTTTGAATTTGAACACAGCAAGAGTAGTCATCATTATAAAACTGGTTTAGTAATTAAGGATAGTAAATTAATTATTAAAAAATATCAACATCTGATTAATATTTTTCCCAAAGTGTGTCTGAAATCCTCTAAATGATTATATTCATTTCCAATTGATCTGTTTGAATCTGTGTTAGCCCAAGACTACAAACTAATCCAATGGTGGGTATTTGAATATAATAGTCTATATCACAATTGAGTGAACACTAGTTTTTAGATGCGTCCACGCATCTCTATAAGACACTTTTCAGTCTCGGTCCCTAATATTTTAAATATCAATTTTCTCAGCTGTATCAAATTGGATTGATATGAAACTTGGTCCTGACCTTCGTGTGAACCATCCTCATGTTCTTCTTCCTGCTACTACTACCACAGCTAATAATGCTAAATATCAATTTTCTCAGCCGTATCATGTTGGATTGATATGAAACTTGGTCCAGACCTTCGGGTGAACCATCCTCATCTTCCTCCTGCTACTATCATGGATGGTGGACGCATCATTGAACTTATGGTTCTTGTTGTATTGCTTAAGTGTTGCTTAATGTATTGATGTAAATTTGTTGGTTTTGTCTAGTGGTTGATGTGTAGATACGTATACTGGTTTCAGGAATAAGTGTTGTTTGCTCAGTCTCAGTTTAGCATATCACCATTGTTAGAAACTGTCAACATAGGTTTCTTCAGTTTTTAAGTTGGTCTGGCTGGCAGGCTATGTATGTATCACATGTACATGGAGCTAGAGGGCTGAAAATTTAAACATTTACTCCTTATTGTCTAGAAATATGTTTTGTTTTTTTTAACTCCCCATAATAGGTTTTCAGTGTGGGGGCAAGGTTCAATTTGCAATGTAAGTTTATGCTAAATTGATCCTTTAGTTTGTGTCTGACAACATTCACACTTGTTTATTTTGAAAATTCAGACATTTTTAGTGATCACTGCCCAACATAATGTGAGGGAAGTAACTTATTCATTGATCACCCCTTTTCCCAATTTTTTAATTGATCACCCCCAATACTGCATGCTGCCAAAAGATGTTGGTCACATGACTTTCTATTGAGTGACTAATCAGAACTGTTTGCTTTTTATTCATGACCAGCACTTCGGGGAGCTCGCTAAAATCTTGCTAGACTGACAACCCTCTGACTCGATGATTAACCCTTTGAGATAAAATTAGTGCAATCTGAAATAAATAGTTTTACTTTTCAACAAAATAATTTCCCTGCCTCTCCCTTTTACGTTGGTTGGGTTGGGAGTTGCCGTGCTGGTGGAGAGGTGGGGTTCACCTGCTGCTTCAAAATCAGTTTGCCTTTGCTCTGCTGCTTTTAAATATCATCCTCCCTTGTCCCCATAACTGACAGACAAATCAACAAAACTGATGACAAGTGTTTATATAATAAGGTATCATTTTTTTTATATTATACTGAGTTGAATCTCAGGATAACTTGACCGATTTTACCTATAGCTGGCGGGGTGTGTGTGGAAGAGATAGATTCATGCCTTTCCCAAGGGCGTTAGTGAAAAGTTACATTATTGCATCAAACACTAAACTTGAAGGGTAACTTATATACATCTATACACACATATAATTGGTTGTTGTCAGTGACATTGGGGACTGCTTATTGATGCTTGGCATGGAGTTTTGTGGCTGAATATGTTTGGTATTGGTTCGTGGTTGAATTGAACTTTAATACTTGAACCTGTTCCTGTTGACTTTTTGTTATTTCTTGACCTCGTGTGGTTTTAATTTCTTTTTTAAATTTAATTCTAGAAAGTTCTGATGAGTTGTTGTTGAGATAATGTTATAATAACTTGTTAAAAGCTGCCCTCAGCGGCCTTTAAGCTTGATGTCAAGTCACTTAGTTTTTATAGAATTTATATTATAATTATTTGCTTATTCCTCTTATTTTCTCTTGAAGAACTCTAATTAGGAGTTAATACACCTGGAGTTATCTCCCTTGGACAGATTTTTTTTTTCTGTCAATTAACACTTACATTAATTTCTCAGAAACTGATGGACTGGAAGTTTCTTTACTCTCCAAGTCATAACATTTTAACAGTATTGCATTAACAAAAAATGCGCTACAATGTGCTGTTTTTGCTATGTTACAGTAAAAAACATACAGAAATCAGATCATTATAATATAGATGGCCACTTCCTGTCTTAATATTATCAATTCTTGATCCCTATTTAACCCTTACAATATTTATTTTGGTTATTTTAAATCTGGTCAATGTTTAATCATTGCTATATTGAGACTATTTCTTTACTTATCTTTCCCAATAAACTTTACTACCTCTATCCCATAATAGTCGTTACATGTGTATGAAAAATATATGCAAATGTAACTATTATGGGACAGATGTAGTATATTCTATAACTGTTTAAAAGAATTAAAATATATCTTCCTCTTTTTTTTTCATAACTTTTCTTTCAACTTTTATTCATTTTTAAGCTGTTTTAAACTGTTTAATCAGATATGTGCTGTAATGTTTTATTAAGGTTTGCCAAAAAAGCTATTGTTTTTAGAAATATTTGGTGAAATGATGTTGTGATAAAATTGTAGTCGTCCTATTGAAATGTTTGAAAATGTGTGCATATTCATTATCTGTCTAACTACAATGAAATTTGTACAAATTCTTTAATGCCCTTTTGTTTTAAATAAATTTTTTCATTGAAATGTTTTACATAGCCTCGTATTTCAAAAATGCTTTGAAATATCTATCATCATTGTCTTTTCAAGGTCTGAGAAAACAAATATGAATTTTTTAGCTTGTGATAATTTCTATTTTTATTGTGAAATGAAAAAGAAATAAATGCAGCCAAGCCTCAGTATGAATTCAAATAATATGAATCTGATTTAATGTGACGTATAAAATGAAACCATTTTCATTTAGTATGAGAATAAATTCAATTTAGTATGAATTCCTTTGATACGTGAAAATTAAAATCTGTGCATCTCGTGTTTTAATTTAGTACAAAACTGTTATAGTACAAATCTTTGATGTGCCAAAATTAAAATCTGTGTTTTCATTTAGTATGAGACTAAACCAAAATCATTTTAGTATGAATAGTGAAGTGGTTAGCACGTCTGCCTCACATGCAGAAGGTTCTGGGTTCGATTCCCGGTATGAGCGAAGAGTGTGGAAAACTCTTCATTAGAACAAATTCCCCTGTGCACTCGACAGCTAATTGAGTACACTCTAAGCTGTTTGATTAGGTTGAGGTATCCCTTCAATGGATTTGCATCCTGCCAAAGAAGTGGTGATATAAAGTCCTGCTCTCGACTTGAGACTTGCAAGGATCACTAAGCTAACGCATGCAATGGAAACCGGGACTTTGTCACCGGCTTCCATACTCCATTTGGGAGTTGTCTATTAACAGACGGGATGCTTTATCTTTTTTACAAAATAAATTCAATTTAGTCTGAATTTTTTTGTGTGAAAATTAAAATGTGTGCGTTTCCTGTTCCGATCGTATTGTTGGTTTATATGAACTGCCTAAGTAAATATTGAAAAAAAGAAAAATACTTGTACCACAGTAGAAACTACTGCAAAAAAAGAGATCTTACATTGGAGCAGAAATTTGATGTACCTAAAAGAACACTATTCATTGAGTTGGAACCAATTACGTAACATTTTAAATGCTATAACTTCAAATAATACGAATTCAATAGAGGTTTTTATCGGATTAATTATTTGTATCAATTGAGTCTTGGCTGTAGTTACTAAAATGTTATTCAGTTTAAATCTTTTTTTTTTTCCTTGTTTTTTCTTTTTAAATATGAGGCCAAGAACATAATGCCCCTATGTCTTTTTCAGATTACTTTCAGGTTTTCTTTTCTCTGTCCACTCTCTCTCCCTCTCTCTATTGCTTAGCATTCTTCCCTCTGCTTTCCTGGTAATACACATTTTACAAAAAAAACAGTTATACTACCTCTGTCCCATCATTTTTGTTATATTTAGTGTATGAAATGTGCTTGCAAATGTAACAACTATTATCGGACAGAGGTGTTACTACCTGTCCCATAATGTTACATCTGCATATACGTTTCATACATGTAGCATATATACATTTCATGCATGTAACATATATATACATTTCATGCATGTAACATATACACATTTCAAGCATGTAACATATATAGACATTTCATGCATGTAACATATATAGACATTTCATACACGTAACATATATATATACATTGCATACATGTAACATATATATA
>VCCN01000055.1:29202-40244 GCA_006491835.1 Architeuthis dux
TTCTTCTACTTAATAGCACAAAGCTTATTACAATAAAATTGATGGGTTAAGTCTCAGACGTTTTTATCATGTTGTTGTCTCCTTGTTGTCAAAAGAGTCCGCTGTTAGCTACTAGTACTGCCTATCAACCCTTTATGAACGACTGTTTGTATAAAGTTACCGATTTTAGCAAATTATTATCACCTTTAATTGGGCTTATTATTTTTATACATCAATTAATGAAAGTATCTATGTGATACATATACGACGCATACATATGAAAGTATTTGAAACCTGAGGTATAACTGCTGCCGCCGCAATACAAAGATCAAAGTTATAATACTATTACTGATATGTCATACATAAGTGTCGTATTACCTGGTTGTATAGCGAATGAAAAAATTAAATACTTTACTAAAAAAAAGTCTTGTCTAATATTTATGTGTATTTTTTTAAATTTAGGACCCCTTCCTAACATACGTTACAGACTCCGCACTAGCTTATAATTGAACCATATTTGCTTAATACTCGTCTGCTCGATGTTTCTGAGGGGAAAAAACCAATGTAAAATCGATAAAATGAAAGTTTCTTATTCGGTATAAACTCGCTGTCATATACTGACAAACTATGCGAAATTGCAATCGAAATATAACAAAAAAACGACGAAAGAAGAAACAAGCAAGATTTTCCCAATGCAAAACTAGTATTAGAATCTGTGTGCTTGGAACTGGAAGTCGGTTGATGACATCATACTCTGCTACTCTATTTATCAACAATTTTTTTCTCTTCAATCTCTTTTGACTTCCTGTTTCCAGAAGTGATTAGTCGTGTGAAGAATGGTCCAAAGTTGGACACGGAAATGTTCCGCCCATGGACAGACATTATTCGTGACTGCCGGCCAGAGAATGAAGGATCGGTTGAAGACGGTTTCTCCAATACGTCCAATTCTCCTGTCAAAGATGCCGAGGATGCCCCTGCGTGTTACTACACAAACGTGTTCCAATTGGCCCGAGGGTGTTGGGCAGAAGACCCCAGCAATCGACCAGCCGCCGGGAGGGTCTATAAAGCTTTGCTTAGACTTAACCCAAACAGGTAATCGATATATCAATACACTTGTTCATACCTACCTATAGTATACGTAACGCAGCATATATTACTTTAAAATACGTAAGTTGCCTTTCTCCTCACGGATGTATTAATGATCTGTTAAGATGGAATCATTCTCTGACATTTAATTACAATGAATTATTTATAAACATCATCATATTGCAAATGTCTTTCTATACCACATAATGGAGATTTTCAGCGTTCGTATTCTTTCTTTTTCAGAAATCTTAGTATGATCGACAATATGGTTGGCCTTCTTGAAACTTACGCGAATCACTTGGAAGATCTCGTGGTTGACAGGACGGAGGCACTTAATGTTGAGAAATCAAAAGTAGAGACCCTCTTGTTTAAACTCTTACCAAAGTAAGTGAGAAGTTATGTAAATAAAGTCGATGGCAGTGTATCAGGCGTTCGGGGAAAATAAGGAATGAAAGTTATATGGTTCGATTTGAATTTCTGCAAACGGTTGGTCTTCGTAACTTAAGACAGCTATCCTGCAGATAACGAATGCGAGCTTTACTGACAGAATAGGGTTATTGTATGTATACGTATTGTATTTTTATCTCCTAACCGATAAAGTTGTTTTCCTTTTTTTCTTTTAAGTAATTAAACTTTATTCTACTGTTAAAATCTCAGCCTCATAAGAATATTATATTTAAATTCGTCCTCAATGATACAACGAATATGTTTTTAGAAATTTCACATCAAAACATTGTTTTATTTCACTTAATAAGTGCAAGATGTATAAAGTGTCTCAAAGAGATACCATATTTCCCCGCTCCTAGCGAGCAAAATCGTTCGTCGAAGAAAGAAAATAGTTTCATCACGAAACTCCTCACGTTACGCTGAACCTATTCAACAACAGAAGTAAAATAATATTTTTAAAATTAAAAATAAAATGATGTCGGCATTTTGTTTTTCTGAAAATAAAACATTTTTGTATTCTTTTGTTGCTTTATTAAAGAGAAGTTGCCCAGACATTGAAATCAGGAAACATTTTTGTATTCTTTTGTTTCTTTATTAAAGAGAAGTTGCACAGACATTGAAATCAGGAAACATTTTTGTATTCTTTTGTTTCTTTATTAAAGAGAAGTTGCCCAGACATTGAAATCAGGAAACATTTTTGTATTCTTTTGTTTCTTTATTAAAGAGAAGTTGCCCAGACATTGAAATCGGGAAAAGACGTGAAAGCCGAATATTTTGAGGAATCATCCATTTACTTTTCGGATATTGTGGGCTTCACAAAAATCTGCGCACAGAGTTCTCCGATTGAGGTCAGTATTACACACGATCGTGGTACAATACGAGAAGCAACGGGAAGCAATTAGAAGCAATGTAATGAAGAATGTAATTTTAAAAAGTTTTTATACAGAGGTTTGTTGTGATTAAAGAATTCATAGTTAGGGTTAGGGTTATCCATTGAGTGGAGCAATTGTTCCTGGTAATAAATGATATCTTTGATTCGCTTCTCGTTGTTTCTAGTTGCTTCTCGTAATGTATGTATGTATGTATGTATAGATAGATCACGTTGGATACACCGGTTCTCGTAAGATCATCGAAGTTAAGCGACGTCGAACCTGGTCATTACCCAAATGGGTGACCGTCTGGGAACACCAGGTGCTGTATGCAGCCACAAGATTTTTCTGCGGCCGTCTCAACCTATTATGCGCTGCCGCCGATTAACGGAACATCTTGCCAAGGTAGGGCCGAACTGCTCTGCACCCGGGTCCCTTTCTCAAGGATGCGCTGCTCCATGGAGGACACATGACAGTGTGCTCTACTAGGAGTCGCCTTACTCGTATCGAGTGGCATCGATCATGTATAGATGGGTGTGGATATAAGTAGGCACACAAGTTTTTACAAAATGCTGCTCTTAGATTGTTTCGGATTTTGTCATGGATCTATGAAGTCTTCAAACATAAATGATACAATTCTCAGCTCCAAAAGACGAATGCTTCTTAAACTCCTTCAACTTGAAACATCATTTTTTACCAATTTCCTCTGATTCTTTGACTGGAATATTCGCAAGGAATAATCTCCTGATTTGAATGACCATCACTTGGTGAAACATTCTGTTTGTTTTACCAAAGAAATTTAATATGGAAGTTTTATTTGAGTCTCCAAAGTAAACCTTTATTTCTTTTTCACAGGTGGTGAATTTACTCAACCTTTTGTACCAAACATTTGATAATCTGATTGAAAAGTTTGATGTCTACAAAGTAAGTCACAGTTCGTATTCACCATTGTTTTCTTGTCTAATTATTCTATTACTTATTTGATTCACTTCATTGTTTCATACTAGCATAATACCTGTAAACTTTGAAGGGATTATTTACGTGTGGATCAACCTTTTGCTAGGATCAGAGTAGCTGTGCGCTCTGCCTAGAATCAGAGTGTAGTATGACTGAAAGATATTACACACAAAAAAGGTTTTTTATTATTATTATTATTATTATCATCATCATCATCATCTTTAATGTTTATTTTTGCATCCTGTAGAGCCGGGTCTAAAGCATGGTCCTGGGGCGCTATAGGAGAGTCTTCATTTAATCGACAGCACTTTCCGTAGTATGTGGGCTGTTCCGAGTAGGGTGGTCTTTTGGACTACATGAATGTTAATGCTACCTGGGATACGGTTGGTGAACTTTTCCGTTCCCTTCTTCACGAGTCCTAGAGCTCCGATGACGACTGGTGTTATGGCGGTTTTCATGTCTCACATCCTGTTGATCTCGATTTCCAAGTCCTTGTACTTGGACATTTTCTCAATCACTTTTACGAAGAGGTTTCTGTCAGATGGTATTGCTATGTCGATGAGCATACACCTCTTTTATTTCCTGTCCTTGATAACGATGTCAGATTTATTCGTTCTTATTTCTCTGTCAGTTTGGACGGGCATGTCCCAGAGGATGGTGACTTCGTCGTTCTCAGTGACAGTGTTAGATTGGTGCTCAAACCATCTTTCAGGTGTTTTGATTCTGTATTTCCTACAGATCTTCCAGTGTAAGTATGCCGCTGCGTTGTTGTGCCTGTGGGTGTACTCGGTCTTTGCCAGTTCCGGGCAGCCTGAGACGATGTGCTCGACCGTTTCCTCATACTTTCCACAGATCCTGCATTGTGGTTCTGTTCCATCCTTTATTATGCGATGGTGATAGGATCTGGTTGCGAGGCTTTGTTCTTGTGCAGCGATGATCAGGCCCTCCGTATCTCCTTTCAGTCCGGTGCTCCTCAACCACTGGTGTGTCGTTTGTTAGTCTACATCTGCTTCTTTCACCCTTGTGGGGTACTTCCCATGCATTCTTTTTTCTTCCCATATTTTTTGCAGTTGTTGTTGGCCATGTTGTTTTGCCTTCTGCTTTACTCGTTTGGCGTAGATGGTGGTCGCCTCTTTTTCTATTGGTGGAGTTTCGGGGATATCAAGTTGTTTCAAGGGTGACGCTTCTTTTTGTATGGAGTGGGTCTGGTGTTTTACTATTTGGAGGAATGGATCATCTGTTTTTGACAGGTATGCATCTAACCTGAAAGTAGTGGACTTGAACGTAAGTTCAAATTGGACTAGGCCTCGCCCCCGTGAAGCCTGTCGACATCTGCTTTCGGGTGATGCATCTTCTCCTTGGTAAACATCTTCCTTGTCTTGATGTCCCTCTGTTTCCAGTTTATGACGTTGAAACTGTATGTTACTACAGGTATTGCTAGGGGTGTTTATAGCTTTGAGCCTATTGGCTGCATTGAGCTCGCTTTTGAGTATTATACGCACTTTCCTGAAGTATTCTTTCCGGATCTTCTCCTTCATAGTTGAGTGTTGTATGCCATCGCCTTTGTTCACTCCTAGGTATTTGTATGTGCCATCCTGGTCTAGCTCTTTGATCGTGATGTTTATGTCAAGGTCTATGTCCACAGTTTTGGTCAGATTTCCTCTCCTGAAAGTGGCTTTGGCACACTTTTCGATCCCAAACTTCATCTTGATGTCATCGATGAAGGTCTTGTCAATGTGGAGTAGGCCCTTTTGTTGGTTGTCATTCTTGGCAAACGTCTTCAGGTCGTCTACGTAGAACAGGTGGTTGAGCCTGCCATTTTGTGCTGTGTATCCGTAGCTGCTGCAGTTTAGCAGGTTGCTTAGTGGCTCTAGTGCAAGGCAGAAGAGCAGAGGTGATAGTGAATCCCCTTGGAAGATCCCACTTCTGATGTTGATCGGTCTCGATGTTAATGACCCATCTGCATGGTTGAGATTTAATGTGGTCTTCCATGTTTTTATGCTCTCCGTAATGAATTCTATCGTTTTGGGGCATACTCTGCAGATCTGTTTCTCTATCCGGGAATGTGGCACGCTGTCCTATAGTCGATCCATGCTGTTGATAGGTTATTTTTCCTCGATTTGACCTCTTGCAGAATCGCCTTGTCGACCAGTAGCTAGTCCTTGCATCCGTGGCTTCATTTCTTGCACCCCTTCTGTTCATCAGGGATCAGGTTGTTTTCTTCGAGGAAGCTGTAGACCCTCTCCGTGATGGTGGGGGTGAGGATCGTGTATGTTGTAGTAGGCAGGTGATGGGATTATGGTTCTTCGGGTTCTGTGTCTCTTCCGTCTTTTGTAGCAGGTACGTTTGTCATTGTAAGCTCATGTGAGGTCTTCGTGGATGCTGGGTAGGCTCTTGATCCGGAAATTAGCAATTTTGTCAATTCCTGGTGCTTTCTAATTTGTGTGGTGTTCCCCATCTCGTCCTTGATATTTTGGACGGCTTCACTGGCAATTTTGATTGCTTCGTTGACCTTTGGGATTGATGGTCGCTCTTCAAAGGGCGTTTCCTTTATGGTTTCTCATCTGTGGCGAATGCTTGTTGACATCTCTATTACTTTCTCATTATGCTCTTCCTGAACTGCCCCTGCTTGTTGGTGGCTACTGGGGTGTCAGTGATGGTAGTTTCAGCGTGTTGTTCTTCATCAGTTTCTGGTGTCTCGTCTGGCCTGTTGATAGATTCATCTGTGTTGGTGGTGTTCTTCCTGATGTTTTCTCGGATGTTCTAGAGTTCCAGGGCCGGTAATCTCTTATTTTTTTAACGATGTCACGTCTGACATTGGAAAGTTTGTTTCTAGATTTAGTCTGTCCGTGGGGTATTTTTCTCGCCAGGAGACTTTAGACGTTGAAGTTCCTGTCGGGTTTAGTGAAGCAGTGTAGAAGGCTTCCATGACTCCTAAGCAATCGTTGTCTTGTTACTTTTGTCGGGATTTCAGTTGTACATAGAAGGCCACTGTGAGGAGTGTCCTCAGCATGGTGTTCCTCTAGTACTTGTTGGGTAGAGTTTGTTCCAGTTGCAAACTTTTCGATCCCAGTCTGGTTCTTCACTGGGGAGCGCGGTCCTTGTTGACCCGCGTGACGACCGGTGCGGTGTGTAGATCTAGTAATTCGTATTGGCATCATCATATACTTCGTATTTGCCCATACATGGGGGCTGGTTCGTGAGCGTAACAACACATCCATACCATAGAGCGTAGCGTACGCCATACGTTTAGAGGATCATACCTACTCCCTTTTAAGAGTTAGGTTTTAACTTAAAGTCCGTGGAGGGTTCCTTGTTTTGTTGTATTAAATCATTCTTTCAAAAGATTACTACCTATTGACTGTTACTCTTCCAAAAGTAAAAGAATGAGAAATCTAACATATCCACACTAAGCCTGAAAGATTAAGTTCTACGGAAATTCCTGGAGGAGGATAATTAGTGAAGCATTGAGTTGAACCGAATTATTTAGTAAGAGTTATAAAGAAACAAAATAAGCTTTTAGATCGGCCAGTTTAGTAGAGTAAAAGCAACAATTTATAGCAGTATAGTTCTGCATAGTATTTTAAACAAAACAGTTAATCAAAAGCCTTGGAGCAAAGGATTTAGTAATTACTTTTGGAATGGTAAAAAAAAAGAAAAATAACTAATTTAGTGTCATCAAATACTCATCAAATCATCAAATACTCATACTTAACTTGTATCTGAATTTTTTTTGGTAGTTCGGCAAGGTAAGAAATCACATGGCTTCCAGCCTCTTTTTATCTTAGGGCTAATTTCTATTGGCTTCCTGTTTCTGTTTCTCTTGCTTCCCTGGACCCTGGTGTTAAATGACAGAACCATCGTAGTGTTGCGTTTTATTTAAAGAAAAACAAAGTTACTACTCTAGAGGTATAAACTTGGGGAAATCTAACATATCCACACTAAGCCTGAAAAATTAAGTTCTACGGAAATTCCTGGAGGAGGAGGAGGAGGAGGAGGAGGAGGATGATGATGATGATGATGATGATGATGATGATGATGATGATGATGATGATGATGATGATAAAAAAAAATAAAAAAACTTTAAAAAAACAAAAAAACAATTACATTACATGTTCACACCAGATGCCTGGTGGTCATCGCTGGAAACTGAGTGACAAGTCTCCTCAAGTCTCCAGCCCTCCTTCTACTTTCCCTCCGTCTACAGCAGTGCTGTGATTAACACTTTCTTACCAAATGTCTGGTGGTTATCGTTGAAGGTTGGCTGACAACAATTCTCTTCAGGTCTCCAACCCTCCTCTCATCGTCCTCACACAACGCTATGGTTTGTACCGTACCAACCTTCCCCAGGTTGTTTGGTTTTTAATGGAGTTTTTGGTTTTTTGTGCTGTGTTGTTTTTTATGTTGTGTTGTGTTGTTTGGTTCTTTTGTCTTGTTTTGTTTTTTTTGTGTTGTTTTTATTATTATTATTATTATTATTTCAAACCGACGAGGTAAGGTTGATGTGTCATTGACTTTATTTCTCTTTTTCTTGTCTCAAGGTGGAAACGATCGGAGATGCCTACATGATTGCAAGTGGTGTTCCTAAAAGAAACGGCAAGCAACACATCAAAGAAATCGTCGATTGCGCCATCGATCTCCTTAATTCAATCAGTCGTGTTAAGATACCTCACATGCCCGGCAGACATTTGAAGATTAGGATAGGTAAATAGTAGATCGATTATAAAGCCTACCCAGAAGCATCGATATAAGCTTTGAGCAAAATTTATTGGTATCTAATTTTTTTCTGTCCGTGTGTATGTGTTCAGATGTATCTCAATTACTCTTAGATAGATAGATAGATAGATAGATAGATAGATAGAAAGAAAGTAGTGTGTTCCTATTTTTAAAAAGCTTTCGTAAGCCGAAATGGCGTGAAGCGAAGAAGCAATTACGATTAATTTATATTGTAAACAAATTTGAGCGTTCCCAGAACCCAAAACTGGTCGTCAGAGGCTGGGATGGTGTGAGATACAGGAGACTGTGGTGTAGGAGAAATAGGAAGAAGTTGCTCGCTGCCTCTATAACGGCTCGCTGGAAAACAAACGCTGAACGCTATTTTCGCTTTTCGGTTTTTTTCGTAAAAACGAACAGATAGCTTAGAGTGAACCTTCGAAAAGCGGGGGATACATGTATATACTTATGAGCAATACTTTTTATATAAACAAACCATCGTTTATATAAAAAGTATTGCTCATAAGTATTTGAACAAGTACAAAATCTGTTGTCATTGCTTAAGATTACAGGGGCCATTATGGATTTTGAGCAGGAGACATCCAAATTAACTTACTAGTCTTATAGCATATAGCAATGTGAGTTCACTTTTTCAGTCTCCTTGATCAATTCTGAACAAGATTTTAGAAGGATTGAAGGATTGCTTTATTTTTATATTTTAATTGAGTTAAATTTTGAAATAAAAATTTCAAAATTTAACCCAATTAAAAATATATTTTCCAGAAATTTAGCATTCATAACCTCAAAACATGACTAAGTACAAGCCTTGTTATGCTGATTGTTCCTGTTTTAACTCTCAAAACCAAGCAAAATGTTTGTTTGTTCAAATACTTGACAGGTACTGTATATATGTGTCACGGCGTTAAATGTCGTGGTATCGAGGGGCAAATCGTGGTATCGTGTAGCAAAGGTTAAAACAAAATATCATATAAATTCCGAGACGGGAATAAGGAATTTATCTGGGGAAAACCTCTAATGGTGTTCATACAAACTGCAGAGGAGAAAACAACGGTGAAACGACACAGAACACTTGGGGGTTTTGGTGAAGCAACAATTTCGTTTATATATCAAACAACAAGATTCTGGGGGGGGGAAACCGGGGTTAGGGTTGAGAAAGAAGGTTGTTTCAACAGTCCTTAGTACTTTCGTAATGCGAAGAGAGAAGAAGGGAAGCCGGACATTCCTCGGAGAAAATTCGATCTGGCATTAGATGTACTTACTTTTTAATAAAAGAAAGTCTACAACAATAGGCAGGTAAAAATCACCAACCGTTTTTTAATCAATGCCTCCTGCTAGTCTCCGAGGTGAGTGCACCGGGTATTTCGTCTTGTTTGTTCCGTCGACCTGCTCCTACTGCCTGTCTTTTCGCTTCCTTTGTTCTTTGCGTGTCCGAACGAGATTTATGTAGTTTCTTTTGTTTACTTCTCGTTTTTTATCCCGTGCTTCGATGAAAGGGTCGTAATTCCGATAGAAGAAAACCAGAGTTATGTCTCTTCCACTACAATGTTTGTTTGTTACAAACAAGTTTTATAAGTTCTTCATCGATGATGTATGATTAATATTGATTTTTCTCTTGTCCCCCCAAGGAATTCATTCTGGGCCTGTGGTTGGTGGAGTTGTGGGTAACAAGATGCCACGTTATTGTTTGTTTGGGGACACAGTTAATGTCGCTTCCCGAATGGAATCCACAGGAGTCCGTAAGTTTTTGTCAAGCTCTGACATTTTTCTTCTCTAACAAGAACAAGAACAATCCTCACCAAATTTAGGGGAGTAAACTCTTCACTGTCTGTCTGTGTCGTCACGTTAAACCAAACCGATATGTAAAATTAGCATTCCCCTACTGATTGGTAGGCGGCTCTCTTACCAACAGAGCCAAACTGAGAAGTCTTACATATCTACGAACATTTATGTTAGAAATACGCAAGGGCTTATTTCGTTCTAATAAATAAATACATTTATAAAAATAACATTTCCCTACGTTGATTCGAAATCACGGACAAGTGATCGACAGGCTGCTCTCTTACCGACTGAGCTAAATCGACAAGTCTTAAATATCTACGAAAATGTATGTTAGAAATACGCAAGGGCTTATTTCATTCTAATAAATAAATACATTTATAGAATTAACATTTCTCTACCGTGATTTGAAATCACAACAAAGTGTTTGCTAGGCGGCTCTCTTACCGACTGAGCAAAACTGACAAGTCTTATATATCTACGAATTTGTTTATTATATATACAATATAAAAGTTGCAGTAATCAGGAGTGGAGTTTGACCCTGCAGCAGTAAGGCCTGTCGCAATTAATGTTAACCGGTTTTACTTTTAACCAACCGGTTTCGCTTTTAACCAACCGGTTTCGCTTTCTACATCCGATTCGAAAACCCAGACAAACACCAAAAAATGATATCTGTCGGTTATTGTTATCTAAAAGAGCTTGTCGCAAAATTATCACAATAAGCGGCTTCCTGTGATTTCGATGTTTATTCTTACCATCCTCGGAACATTCATTTTATCATCATTACATATGTTCTGAGAATGGTGTGAATAAACATTGAAATATTTTCAAAACTACCCTTGACTTTTTTTTGTTTATCGAATATTGATTACCTACAATTATTTATTACTGTGGTCGTTAATTAACTTTTTAGCTCTTAATTATCGTTGCAAGAGAAATTTATATTTAAACTTCATTCATTTAAAATCCTGATTTTAAGGAAACGAAGTCAAATCTTAAGAACTTTTGTTCGGACAATCTAATCTCATCTTCCCATCTTTGTTGTTGACACAACGTTTCGGCCGATTCATTCCATGGCCTTCTTCAGGTGCAAAATGTAATATCCGAGAAAGAGACCGAAAAAAGTTATAGACAAATGTAGGTATGTTATGACTCTTCTCAAAGTTATAGACAAACATTGGTATGTTAATGACT
>VCCN01000055.1:51602-82487 GCA_006491835.1 Architeuthis dux
CAGTATGATTTGAACCATAAAGTCATGATTCTCTTTTTTTGTGGGGGGTCTGTTTAGTCACTCAATAGAAACTGCCACGTGACCAATGTCTCCAAGCAGCATGTCGTGTTGGGGGTGATCAATCAAAAAATGGGGAAAGAGGTGATCAATGAATAAGTTACTTCTCTCGCATTTTGTTGGCCATTGATCACTAAAAAAAGGTCTGAACAAAAAACAAGCGTGAATGTTGTCGGACACAAACTAAGGGACCAATTTAGGATAAACTTACATTGCAAATTAAACTCCCCACTAAAATCCTATTTATGGTGGAGGAGTTCACAAAACAAAACAAAAACATTTTCCCTACTCATTGAGGGGAGTGTGTGTGCAAAATTCCAAGTTTCTACTATGAACGGTTAGGGCTGGGCGAAGTCTGGATACATAGATACATGTATATGTCAGAACAGATGAATAACCTAAACCTAGTAACAGTGTTTAAACTGGTCTGTTGTGGGTAGCGGTGATCATTTTCCCACAGTATCAACGTTTGTACTGCTATGAGTAATGTTAATTATGCAGTTTCGAGAGAAAACATAAACCAGCTTTCAAAACTAAAAAATGACAGCGCCCCCGATACACCTAAAGAGTTAAAATAGCTGATGGAGCGTTTATGATTATTTTACTTTGGGATTTTTTAACACTTAGATTTTATAAGAATTTAATATCTGCTTAGTATTTTGTTGTTACTGGCCCCGATGCCCTTGCAACAGAGCCGTCGGAACGAAATTCATATTGGTGGACTGCGAGCGAAGCGGAAAACTTTTTTCACGCCCTTTAGATCGCTGGAAAACAGACCCATTGTAAAAACGTGCACTATTTAGTTGATGGATATATGATAATATTCAGATATCTAATTGATGAAGATAATTATGAACAAAAGGCTGCTTAGGGAATTTTTGAAAATAGAGCTTCAAAATCTGTCAGTAGTCAATGTATTTTTCAAGTCATCCACAGACTCGGGATAGATCTATTATAGACCCGTGAACTAGCAAGAAATAATTAAAGGAGATAATTGGTTTATTTACTCTTTCTGTAATTTTTCGAGGAGAAAAACACATATTAGCAAATTATTAGCAAAACCCTCCGGTTCCGACAGACCTGTGCAACAACCGGGATAATTTATGGCCCTTGAATAAAAGATCTAGGGCTGTCAATTCAGATTTTATTTTTTTCAATTTTTCGAATGTGAAAGTGAAAGTAAAAATGATCATCATCATCACCACCACCACCACAAAAACAACACAATACAATACAAAAGAAAACCTTGGGACGGTTGATACGGTACAAACCACAGCGCTGCTGTGAAATGTGAGGACGATGAGAGGAGGGTTGGAGACCTATGAAGAGACTTTGTCATTCAGCCTTCAGCGATAACCACCAGACATTTGGTGAGAAACTGCTAACCACATCATTGCTGTAGACTGAGGGAAAGTGAAAGGAGGGCTGAAGACTCGCTGTCACTCAGTTTCTAGCGATGACCACCAGGCATCTGGTGTGAAAATAAATAAATACAAATAATGCAAAATATTATTATTATTATCATCATTATCATTAAAGTAAACAAATCTGGCATTTCCTTGTTTGGATTGTACGGCTGTGCATCTCTTTTACTTTTGATAGTGTGTAAGGTCAGGTGGACAGTGTAACGAAATACACCCAGATCGTATTAACGGTAGCCGTTAAAAGGGGCCAGATTTGAAAAAAGGGGGGTGTTAAACTGCGTACGTGACAAACTGGACGGAGATCGTTTTACCAGTAGCCGTTAAAAGGGGCTGAGATTTGAAAATAGAGGGAGTTGGAGATCTAAAGCGGTTAGCAACAGGTAGACAAAGAAGACCCCTGCCCGTCAGGGGCAAGGGAGAGTCGGTTAGCAGCAGTAGGGCAGTTTGAGATTTGAATCCAACGGCGACAGGTCGAAAGAGGAGGAACCGTTGATTTTCGTAGTAGTAACTCAGAAAAGTGACCAACTCATTTAGAAAACCAAATGCAACAGGATTCCGTACATCGATGTAACCCACGAACCGGCACGGAAAAGGAATTATATCGACGGAAATAAAACCGCAGATTTCCAATTGAAGAAAATGAATTTTGCCGTCTTTTCTCTCCACCCACGTGTGAAAAACTTTCTCCGAAATTAATCTACAGAAAGTTCAGCTCCCGTCAACAGACCCGGGCCGAGAATCATCATCATCATCATCATCAACCCGCAGCCCCGGAAGAAATTATATTCTCTCTTTCCCTCCCTCTCTCTCTCTTTCCCTCTCTGGGAATGACAAATATCTTCTGTTCTGTCTACAGCTTGTTATCTGAGATGGTTGTAGTTATTTTTCCAGTTACGTGTAGTGGGTTGCGTCGCGGAAAGGGATTCGCTGGCATTTTGAGAGGGTCGGCAGGTCTTTCCTTTGTTTGTAAACACGCTCAGGAATTGCGGTCGCATTGGCTCCAGAGTCTATCTTGAACTGCAGTGATATGTTGTTGATAGCTAGATTAACTCTCCAAGGTTTGTTGCGGTTAACTTCAACGACTGTCACTTTCATATGAATCATACGACGTATCCACTTTCCCCATTGCTCAGGCTGATCAAAGGTAAAGTGTCCGTGGCACGACACGTAGCTGTTCATCGTGGAATTTCACAAAGAAACTCGTAGATTTTTGTAGATGCTCAAAGCGTATTATTCCTTTTCTTTCTTGTTTTGCTCACGGTTAGGCGTAAATCCCTTCTTATGACATCAAGTTTCAGTACTCAATGAATAATAACGGAGACTGTAAGTGTTGTTTAGCCTAGAACTCGTCGATCGTGCAGTTCCTTATTTTAGAGATGGGGCCGTGGCGTCATTCAAGGGGTATCACTCGCATGGTTACAGAATATAATGTGATAACACAACAGTAATTGATTCCAAAGTCTGGAAGCTATATGGCTGAAACATCTGCACCCAGGAGTCGTATTCATAAAGACAAGTTCTAAAATCAAACCATCTAAATATCGCATGTTAATAAGAGCTCGGAGTTCATAAGGGAACATATGCAGACATTTGAATATTGTAATTAAAATTTTGAACACGACTCTTTCTATCCTAAGCCAATGCAAGGCGATAATCACTCCCGAATTCAACATTTTTTTTTTTTTTTAAACATCTAAATCTGCAACACTGGACTCGCAAATTCGAAAAATAAAGATTAAAAAAACATCACCAACCCCGAAAGGTTTATTTCATTTTTTTAATACTTACCAATGATTTGTGATGAATGGCACTTTGCTGACGACGAGGGTGTAGTTGGTTTGATTGGTGTTCATATCTTAAAACTGTGTCTGACGGTGGGGCTTGGCCAAAAACCTGAATCGAAACACCAACAACAAAAACAAACAACAAGCAAAACAGGGATTGCATTTTTCTTCTTTATGTCTGTTGCCTGGTTGGTTCCAGTCGTTCTACTACAGACGAGGAAGCCCGGAGTTTGAACAACTAAGGGTCGACGACGGCAACAACAACAAGGACATAAACTGAACGGGATTTTAAATTGGCATAACCCGGATGTTGGTCACATCCAACTTTTTGTTTTTTTTCTTTTTTCCATTTCTGGGAAAAACAAACGTCAGCTGAGAAATACGGAAACGTAATGAGGGCGTCAAAATTAAGTGTCCGTATAAAGTGTGGGGGAGGGAGACGACGGCGCGTGTGACAAAACGCGGATGGTGGTGTTAACTTTAGCATCACAAATTATCACAATTATTGAGAGGGCAGTGATAACAACATACGGCACTATCAGCGCAGTGGGGGTCCAGATTGGAATGCGCCTTCTTCGGCCTTTAGTTCAAGATCAAGATATTGTAGCTGTTCTTTTCACGTCAACAAAACATAGCATTAACGGGAAGTTAATGCTATGTTTCGTTGACGGGAATAAAACAGTTTTACACAGATTAAAAACACAAGTAGGGGTGGGGGCAGAGAGCGTGATTTGTCCGACCGAGGTTTTACACAGATTAAAACCACAAGTAGGGGAGGGGCAGAGGGCGTGTAACTCTCCATGCCCAAGAAATACAAATTAACAAGAGATACTGTTGGAAAGCTGTTAGATTCTCTTTCTAACGATATATATATGTGCATACCTCCATTCGGAATTAATTCCACAATACATCGACTTTGGACTGTGTACTTGAAGTTTTCTAGTAAAATGCTGAATACTTAGCTTCACATTTTCGGCTGTAATTCATTAAGCCCAACACATAAAAATGTACAAGTTCCACTATTCGAGAGCTGGTAGAATTACCTTTCAAAGAATGTATATATATGTATATACTTCCATCAGGAAGTAATTCCACAATCCATAGATTTGGACTGTGTTCACGAATTTTTATCGTAAAATGCTGAATAGCAAGCTTCACGTTTTCGGCTGTAACTTTTCCTACCCAACAGATACAAATAGACAATAGACAGCGTTGGGAAGCTGATAGGATTCCCTTTCTAACGATATATAGATATATATAGATATATATTTACCACAAGAATTAATTCCACAATCCATAGATTTGGACTGTGAACTTGAAGTTTTCATCATAAAATGTTGAATACTTAGCTTCACACCTTGGGCTGCAACTTTTTAAGCTCATCATATACAAATTGGGAACATACAGCGTTATAAAGCCGATGAAAGACTGTGCCTTTTTAATCCCAACAGATACAAATTGGTAACATACACCGTTGGAAAGCTGATAAAATTTCCTTTCTAACGATATATACATGTCTATACTGCCATCAAAAACTAATTCTACGATCCATAAAATTTGGACAGTGGACTTGAAGTTTTCTCGTAAAATGCTGAATACTTAGTTTAGCGTTTTGGGCTGTAACTTTTTAAGCCCAACAGATACAAAATGCACCGTTTGGAAGCTGAGGAAATTCTCTTTCCAACGATATATATATATATGCATATATCTCTTTCCTTAACTATATCCACAATTTTGTCTATAAAGTATACAGACACTTCCTTGTAAAATCCTGAAATACCTATAAATTAATGTTTTAGGGTAAAATAAAGTGAATTTTTGAATTCCTCATGTCTTAAACCCAGGATATAGCCTTTTAAAGTACTCAGATATGTCAACTGGGAGACGAGATATGAAATTCTGTTTTGTTGGTGTATGCTGGCGACCATTTTGTTTTATGCAAATGAGGTAGTTCTTCCCAACTTTTTTCTTGGGAACATCTTTTTTCTGAAAGAGAACATCCTAAGGATCATTTTGGTACCCGAAAAGTAGAATCATGGGGGGGGGGTGCACCGTAGCCCCTGCTGGCCCCCGGACTATAATTATTTGATTATTCATGTTCAGCGATTCAGTTTTCTTGCTGTTGTTTTTAATTTGCACGCTTTATTTTTTTATTTGCTTGCTGTATTCTTTTGAATTGCTAGACTCAGTTTTTAATTTGTTTTTAGTCTTTAATTTGCATGACATAGTTTTTGATTTGCTTACTTTATTTTTTAATTTGCTTGCTCAAATGTTTAACTTGCTCGGGAAAAGGTATAAGAAAATATCTAGATACTATTTTATCAAGCTTGTTTTTTCTTATACCAACCCTACAATGGCATCTATTGAGATTTTTTTTTCTTATGCCAACCTTCTGACGGCGTCTATCTAGATAAGAGGCCCCAAACCTTTTGGAAAAACACTTTCATGTGTATCGGTAGTGCGTAGGGCACCATTTACTTTTCAAGTCAAATTTATATTTGGATTTAATAATAAATATCATACATAACCAAACGAGCTGAAAACCAACTCAATAGCACAGAGAGCCATGGAAAGAGCAATGCTAGGGATAACTTTAAGAGATAGAAAAAGATCAACATGGATCAGAGAGAGGACTAGAGTAATTAAACAGCAAAAATGGAGATGGGCTGGCCACCAACCTAAAACTTATTTTGATGTTTTTGAACATGCCTCACAATTTTAAATTAAAGAAGGTATCCAATTTTAAATTACATATAAAATCTAAAGAAACAATCGGATCGGCCATAACCCACCATTTTTTAATTACGTTTAATACATTCTAACTAAATTTCAGTAAAATCGCTGAAGAATTAAAATTTTAAACCAATTGGAACCAAACACATGGTTTTTGTTTATAAATGTAAACAAACAATCGGATCGCCCATAACTCACTACACCTGACAATAGATGGGGGAAAAGACTAACCGATTGGTGCCCATGAGACAGTAAACAAAGTAGGAAAAGACCAGACACAAGATGGAGGGATGAGATAGAAAAGTTTGCCGGTAAGACTTTGCAGAGGTTAGCACAAGATAGGTCGTCATGGAAGGAGATGGGAAAGGCCTTTGCCCAGCAGTGGACTTATAATGGCTGATTATGATGATGATGATCATCATCATACATAATAATATTTAATTCCTATTTAAGATAATGCACAAAACAAATTAATGCGAAACAGCAAGTTTTTAGAAATTGTTTATGTTATTATTTATTCATTTATCTATTATATCCAACTTTACACAATATTTACGCATCAACAGCAAAACAAATACAAAATTCATAAAACATATTCAAATGTACATAAATACAAACAGCATCTACAATTTAACACAATTCACAGATCAGACTCTCTTGAAAATCTCATCAGACAGATTCAAAACAATGTCCCTGTAATCTCATTCTCTTTCCATAATTTCTAAACTTATCTAAATTATCTTTAAGTGCTATTTCTTAACATTATTTTAAAAGTTATGGAAATTATTGAAAAGAATCAAATCGAGTTTATAGTTTGACTTGGTAATGACCATAACGGCAGACATAACTTGAAGTTCCTACGTCAAGTACACAAAGGAAAACTAATTCAAATAAACAAAACAAAACTGATAAACCCGAAACAAAATGAATAAAATTCCTAGATGAAATAATGCATACAAATCTCAAAAGTATAAAAGGTCACCGGTGGAAAACTTATTTTGATGTTTTTGAACGTCAATGTAACAATGTAAACAAACAATCGGATCGGCCATAACTCACCATTTTTTAATTCCAGAGGTTTCCCAAAAATTCTAATTAAACATTATTTTTTATATTATGGAGGAAAATCGAGGCAAGTTTATAGTTTGACTTGGTAGTGAACATAATGCCCGACATAATATGAAGTTCCTACGTCAAGTACACAAAGGAAAACTAATTCAAATAAACAAAACAAAACTGATAAACCCGAAACAAAATGAATAAAATTCCTAGGTGAAATAATGCATACAAATCTCAAAAGTATAAAGGTCCCCGCTGGAAAATTTATTTTGATGTTTTTGAACATAACTCACATCCACACAATTGTAAATTAAAGAAGTTATCCAATTTTAAATTACATATAAAATGTAAACAAACAACCAAATCGGCCATAACTCACCATTGTTTAATTACGTTTAATACATTCTAACTAAATTTCAGCTAAATCGCTGAAAAATTAAAATTTTAAACCAATTGGAACCAAACACGTTTTTTTGGAAACATGGTTTTTGTTTATAAACGTAAACAAACAATCAGATCGCCCATAACTCACTACTCTTCATACCTGCCCCAACCTTCATACAAAATTTTATTGAAATATCTTTAAAAATAAAGAAGTTATCAAATTTTAAATTACATATAAAATGTAAATAAACAATCGGATTGGCCATAACTCACCATTCTTTAATTCTATAGGTTTCCCCAAAATTCTAACTAAATTTCAGCAAAATCAGTCAAGAATTGAACATTTTAAACAATTTTAACCAAAAACATGTTTTTTGTTTATAAAACTTAACCAATCGGATCGCCCATAACTCAGTACAACAAAGTCTTCATACCTCCCCAAAACTTCATATAAGGTTTCATTGAAATATCTCTAAAAATAAAGAAGTTATCCAATTTAAATTAAAGAAGTTACCCACTTTTAAAACACAGACAACACTATTTTTCAAACTTCTGCCGGAGACAAAAAAGTAATGCTAAACAAGTCTAAATAATTATAATTTTGGTTATTCTCATGCAAATGTCTTTGGTAATCTCACAGAAAATTTATGGTTGGACTTGATAATGAACATAACTCCCAAAAAGAAATCTTATATAAAATAATCCTACCGTACAAATGTAACATGTTTTCCTATATACAATTTCCAAATATATATTTCCTACAAATCTCACAGTCAATGTGATTTTTCACATTGACCTACATTGACCAATGCCTTATAGTTAGAAGAGTAGGATGATATCGCTGTTCGTAACAATTATCAAGATACTGTAATATTTAAGTTGCAACTAAATGGGTTTGATAAAAATGTGATTATTGGCTCCATGATAGTAAAACATTGAAATCTTTTTTCGAACTGCTCTTGAAGCAATTGAAGGGCGATTACAAATGGTGACGGGTTAAAGTCACTGTCACCTATCATTTTCTTCATATTTGGGAAATGTGTGAAAGCCTCCATCTTCAGGTGAGAAATCCATAAAACAAGTTTTGCTTTAAATTCATACAGCCTATCATTCTAGTTATATATTTGCTACAAGTTTAAAGAATTTCATTTTTCTGTGACGTATTTGAGAAAACAGAAATCCACCAAACAGCAAGTCGCATAGTTGATCAAAGTTTTGATTTCTGGATTGGAGAATTTTTTTCACTTAAGCTTACAAATCTTGTCAGAACTTTCCCTTTACTGAGCCATCGTACTTCTGTATGTAAGATAATGTCAGATTGTTTATTTTCATTATCCACTAGTAAGGCCTTGAATAGACGGTGTTGCAAAGGCGCTGCTCTAATAGAGTTTATTATTTTAATAACTACATCCATTATGTTGTGCAAACGGAAGCACATTAGCGCACAACAATGGTATTATATAAAGTTTGGAAAGGATTCACCTTGTTGCAGAGGGCAACAATTCCTTTGTTAATACCAACCATTGCTGGTGCCCCATCAGTGGTGATCGCAGATAGCTTGTGGACTTTGCATATGTTTTGAATATGCTATATTTCTTCACCTGTTGTTCGCCCTTTCATAGACAATATTTTCTTTGGCCTTTCATTTGTAGTGGTCACTAAATACCATTCTCACCATAACTGCCAACTGTGCTGTATCTGATATATATTTTGACTCATTAAAATGTAGTGATAACCAGTCCCCTAATTCCAAGTCACTCTTTACCTGAATTTGCATGTCAGTTGACATTGTATGTATTCTTCTTGTAATGTTTTGCTATCCGATAACTGTTGGTCTTTTATTGCTGATATAATCTCATACTCGTTGGAAAATCCATCAAATAAGCTACCACCGACCAGAAATGCTTTTTTTAATTAAAAAATAAAAAGCTGAAAAGCGAAGGTTTTTTGTGGTTGGGAGTAAAATAGGTTTCCATTGATTTTCACCGGACTTTTTAGACAATGACTCTTTTTGGTACAATTTAGATGTTTTAAAGGGCGTCAAGGGGACCAGAAATGCTCAAGATTGACCCTAGAGCTACATTTCTGAATTGTGGTGTCTCTCAGACTCTTACTTACTGAGTTTTAGTTAAAAGAACAGATGGAGGGGGGGGGGGTTGCAAATGCGATTATATCTAGATTGTTATCACTAAAAAAGGTCTGAATTTTCAAAAAACAAGCAGTCATGAACTAGTGACCAATTTAGCATAAACATACATTGCATATTGAACCCAACCCATCTAAAAATCTATTTGGAGGGGGGGGGATTTTCAAAAAAAAGAAGAAAAAAAAAAAGCATTTTCCCTACTCAAGTTTCTACTATGAACGATTAGTGCTGGGCAACGTCAAGATACATAGATAGATACATATAAATGTCAGAATGAATAACCTAAACCCAGCAATAAACCAGTGTTGTTGGTAGCAGTAATTAATAATATGCACAAAAACTTTCAAAGAAAACAAAGATCTCTACATCAGTTTTTGTACAATGAATAGATTACATTTAAATAATATTAATTCCTTCTTATCTGGAATTCCTTTGCAATCAAACACTATTTTTTACATACTAAGGCAGTGCCCGTTCAAGAGGTGCATGTTTGGAAGGGGCCTGACTTTATGGTGTGTAGAGCAGTCTGCCGTAATTGTCATGTAAAATAATTTCCCATCTGTCGTATGAAACTACAGCTCCAAAGTATTCCGGTTACTTCTATTCAGTGTTGCCAATTTAGTTATTTCAATAAGATCAGTAAGACAAGTTGTATTGATTTCAATAAGATCAGTAAGACAAGTTGTATTGATTTTAATAAGATCAATAAGACAAGTTGTATTGATTCCAATAAGAGCAGTAGGTAAGTCAAGTTGTATTGATTTTAATAAGATCAGTAAGACAAGTTGTATTGATTTTAATAAGATCAGTAAGTAAGACAAGTTGTATTGATTTTAATAAGATCAGTAAGTAAGACAAGTTGTATTGATTTTAATAAGAGCAGTAAGACAAGTTGTATTGATTCCAATAAGAGCAGTAAGTAAGTCAAGTTGTATTGATTTTAATAAGATCAGTAAGTAAGACAAGTTGTATTGATTTCAATAAGATCAGTAAATAAGACAAGTTGTATTGATTTTAATAAGACTGTTTTGATATTTAAATCTTATTAAAATTGGTGAAAAAAGCATCTTGAATATTTTCAATGAAATCCTTTAGTTTGTGCCATTGGGTCACTTGTTCTTCTTGGTAGCCTCAGCTTTACCGCCTGGTAAAGCCGATAGAGCAAAGGAATTCGGTCACACCAACTGGCCTGGTCCAGAGACTCAAAGGGGATGAAATGCTGGGGGTCAGTCTATGTATGTTGTCTGAAGGCGTGATGAGTCATGTTTGGAGTATTAGGGCAGTATAGAGTGTGATTTGGGTGTAGCTTGTTTCTGTAATGATTTAATAAAGGTTCGTGCCACATCTTAATCTAGCTAGGTGAACTCAGATATTTGGTTTGTAATCCTGTGTCAGAGTTCAAAGAATTATCTATCTATATCTTAATCTAGTATATATTTAAGAAAGCTTGTATGTTAATATTTCCTCCCTAAAAGTGTATTGTAGCTAGAGGTATTGAATTAAGATATTGTCTCAAAGAGTTTTGCTACCATCCAAAAGGAAGGCTTCCAACATGGATGCCATAGTAGGAATTATGCCATCCATATTTGTGTACGTTCGATAGTGACACTCGAATGCTTTGATAACCTTAGAAACAAGTCTGGTTAGTCAATCAATAGAAACAGTCGCATTGTACTGTGATGCGTTTACCTGCAATGTGTTGGATAAAAAGAACAGGACAATATTTTGACAGAGTGTATATAGGCTTTATTCACCTTTTTCCGTTATCAGGTTTTTTCTCTCGGTCTACAACAACTTTTGTAGTCAGCTATCACCGGAGAGGAATGAAGGCTCTTAAGGTGGAGGGAGCAAGGACAGTCATTCACTAATGTTTTCGCCCAGTGTTTGTGTTAGGCCTGTGATTAATTTATAAGTAGATTCAATGACCCACTTAATTTACTGTCAAGTGCCTCTTCCTGGGTTTGCGCATCCCTTTTCAGACTTAGATGCTTAGCAGTCATTTTCTAAACGGCGGTCTCTTGTGGTTGAGGGAAAATTAACCTATTTTTTGGACCTCTGACTTTCTCCAATCTCAAACCAAACTAAAAACTTTTCAAAACTGATTTTCTGTGGTCCACTAGACTGTATGATTCTGATTAGCCAGCACTGGTCATGTGATCAGTACCTTTTTCGCTTCTCACAAAATGACACATCTATCAACTAAAGTACACTAGCTTTGTCAGCCGTCATCATATCTTGGACTCACGCTGTGAATTTTGGTACCATCCATTTCTTCTTCTCAGACTTTGTGTCTGCATTTTGCCAGATAAACTGACCATATGCCCAAATCGATTATCGTATTATTTTATTATCACAAGAGGTAACAATCGAAAAAAACCTTCACAATAGATTTGAGAAGTGTATATGAATATGCACACACATACACACACACACATACACATTAAAATCAATGATGAACTTAATTAAGACAACCTTAATTTAAAAGTCTCAAATCGATTATAATGTTACAACATGACCAACTTCTTTTAAAATCATGCCCTGTTGAGGGTGATCAATTAAAAAATTGGAAAAAGGGGTGATCAATGAAAAGTTACTTATCTCGCCTTTTGATCACAGTGATCCCTAAAAAAAGTCTGAATTTTCAACAAAAAAAAACAAACATGAAAGCTGCTGGACACAAACTGAGGGACCAATTTAGCATAAACTTACATTGCATATTGAACCCCCCTACAAAAAAGCAGGTTTTTTCTAAACATAATAAGGAGAAAATGTTTAAATTTTCAGCCCTCTAGCTATATTGGTGCGGCCTATACATATGACACGTACGTACACAGCCAGCCAGACTAACTTGAAAACTGAAAAAAGCTATGTTGATGCTGACAGTTTCTAATAGTTTCTAGCCATAATTACAACTGTTTTGTTTTTGTCATCCCATAACCCAGTGCAGGGTCGTTGGGGAACCACAGATGATTTCGTTGTGGATGTGTCAAAGGCAAGATGAGGGCGACATTAGTGTGAAGTGAATACAAACTGTCTCTCAGCCGGAGTTTGAACTCGGCTCGCCAATTACACTGTGCTTTTAACTGTTCAGCCTCTCTGTACTCCCATTACAAAGGGTACAAGTATTTTATAAGGGAGGTAACACTTTCATACTGGTTTGTCTCCCCTGTTTTTCATACTGTCTATAGTTTTGAGAAGGGTTATTAACATTCAAAGAGTTTTTCAGATGAACACTATCTTCTCTGGGAAGAAGTCCAGATTATAGACAGGAAATGCTGTTGGAAACTGAGAAAAATCAAAGAAGCAGCATACACAAGCATGTCGGGTGAGTGTATAAGTCAGACAAGTGTGGAATTCAACTCGATGTGGCTTCTGCTATTCAACAGGGACAAGGTATGGAGAGAAAAACACCTGAATCTCACATTATAAGCGTTGCTGCTATTGGAGAAAAACATTTTCTGTTTATCACCATTACATTCTGATAGTACCCCTGAAGAAGGCAATAGAATGGATGGGCCAAAATGTTCTGTTAATAACACAAACAACAGGGAGTTCAATCATCTGAAAAACTCTCTGAACAGTATTCAATAAACTATGAAAAATATTTTCAATTTCAGTGTTCTAGACGTTATAAAATATTACAATTCTAAAACATAAGAATTTTTTAAAAAACTTAAAATTAACGTTTTTATGAACATAGTTCCACCTTGTGTATTGATGTTATGCTTTCTGATGTACATGTTACGGCTGTTTAGGCCGTTTTCAATATCCCAACCCTTGTTTATTGGTGTTATGCCTTCTGATGTACATGTTACGGCTGTTTAGGCTGTTTTAAACATCCTGACCCTTGTTTATTGGTGTTATGACTTCTGATGTAAACGGTATGGCTGTTTAGGCCGTTTTCAACATTCCGACCCCTGTGTATTGGTGTTATGTCTTCTGATATACATCTAACGGTTACAAGTGGTTAAGAATTTTAGCCAGTGTAAAAGTTCAAATTTAAAACTGATGAAATTATAATTAAAGAAATTAAAACAACAAATTAGTAAAAAAAAGTTTTGTTTATTAAAATTTTTCATAAAAAATTGTAACAAAAATAACAAAATGTCTCGATATTTTTAGACGTCGATCCGAATTAAATTAGAAATTAGCAGTTTAGTTACAAAAAATAAATCCAAAATATACAACCGGATCCTCGGAACTTACATTTATTACATTCTACAGACGATTCTCTTATTTGCCACTTGGACATTTGGAGATACCTGGAATAAAAAATAAAATCCTTGTAAAATCCTAAAAATTGTGAATGACCTTTTTTTTTCTATCCCTTAACCCAGTGCTGGGTCTTGGGACACTACAGATGATTTTATTAGGTGTGTCTAGGGCAAGATAGCCTGACGGAGCATATCCCTCTTCAGGCTGGTATGACTCCTAGACTGTTTGGCAACTATAGTGAGAGAGCCCTGTGGGAGGAAAAAAGATAGATTCATGCTTTTCCCAAGGGCATTAGTGCAAACTGTCTCACGCTTGAACGCTAATTCCTCTCTCTGTGCCGTTAACTATTCCATCACTCCACACCACTACCACCTACACTAAATATTTCTATAAATTGACTTATTTCTGTTTGAATTTCTGAGACGAAGAATTGTTAGTCTTCAACAATTCTTTTAGACTGGTATCCTCATCTTTGTTGTTTTAATCAAAAAAACTTTAGCCGCTGGTTTCTGCAACCAACTTCAGCAGCATGTTAAATCCAGTAATCTTCAGGAAACCAGTAGTCTTCTAGAGATAAAGCTTGAAGAACATTGAGAAGTCATTGTCTATGGAGAGACTATGAAATCAGGAATGGCAGAGCACATATTGAGAGAGAAAAAGGGACACACCAACCACAATGGAATAGAAAATAAGGTGACTGAAATTTTTGTCTGAATTTCTGAAATGAGGAATTATTATTATTACACCCTGATTTACTCGGAGAAGTGTCCTTATCTTAGTTGATATAGTTTTGGCCATTGTAACCTCCGGACTTCTCAGGTTCTGGTTCAGTTGAAGAGGTAGTCAAGCAACATCTCAAGAAAGAATTAACTGATACAAGGTATCTTCTGTCAGGGACAACGGAATAAGAACAATCTGCCTCGTGGATTGAATAAAGGGTGTTCGAAATTCCCACGAGGTTACCAATTACAACAGATACTTGAAGAAGGCCGGTGAATACAACAGCCGAAACGTGACTATAACAACCAAGATGTGGAAACTAGTCTGAGTAAATCAGTGTACAGTAATGAAAGTATCTCACCAATATGTTCTCAAAAGATCCAATTTGTAAGTCAAATAAGTCTGGTTAATCACTCATTAGAAACCTGACTAACGTCTTTTGGCAGCATGCCGTGTTAGGGGTGATCAATTAAAAAATTGAATAAATAAGTTACTTCTCTCACCTTTTGTTGGATCACTAAAAAATCCAAAATTTTCAAAAAAATAAGCATGAATGCTGCCGGACACATCTCAGGGACCGATTTAGCATGAACTTACATTGCAAATTGAACCCCCACTAAAAATTTAGGGGGGGAATTTTCAAAATAAAAAAGAATTTAGGGGGGGGAATTTTCAAAATAAACAAATTTCTAGACATAAGGAGTAAATGTTTAAATTTTCAGCCCACTAGCTCCATTGGCATGACCAGTATGCATGATACATACATAACCAGTCAGTCAGACAGACCCACTTTTAAACTGAAGAAACCTGTTTTGACAGTTTTGGTGAAAGTTTCCAATAGACAACTGAATACTGTATAAGAACTTCAACTTGGAAAAGAGAGAAATGCAGTTCAAGGTTCAAAAATTCTATTGCCATAGTATTCTTCAAGACATGGTATGAAGGCAGCCTTTTGGCTAAGATCAAAGTGTAGTATCTGTTCTTCGAAACCGCCATGGCCTCGAGGCTCGGAGAAACACAGCCCTTCGGGGGTCCTGTGGCATGCTCGGGTATCTTCAGATACCTGGGAGAAGTTGCGTGGGATATCTTAGTCAGCTGGTCGCGATCCCCAGTAGCACACTCAGGATCCGTCTTGAGGAGCTTTTGGACCCATCCCGGTCCTCGTGGCATTTCTCTCAGTGACAGGGATTTGGGATTCTCCCCCTTCAGGTCTCTAGGCATGGGGACCCCCCCCCCGTCAAATTTGCCGCCATGGGGAGGCGAATAAAGAATAAGATCAAAATGTAGTATCTGTTCTTTGAAACCACCATGGCCTCAAAGTTCAGAGAACCACAGCCTTTCAGGGGGACTTGTGGCATGCTCGGGTATCGTTCTGGGAGAAGTTGCACAGGATATCTTGGCCAGCTGGTTAGGAGGCGATCACGATTAGCATGCTCAGGATTCATCCTAAGAAACTTTTGAGAACTCCACCTCTTCCCCCCACCCCCTTTATCCTGGTCCTCGTGGCATCTGTCTCAGTGACAAGGATTTGGGTTTCTCCCCACTCAAGTCTCTAGTCACGGGGACATGGGATCCTCTCTCCCCCCTACTGAATTCAGCACTAAATGACCCACCAAGGGTCGATGTGCTGTTAAACTCGTTCTTGTTCAAATTCGTTTTCTTGCTTGACTTCTTCTGGGTTTGAAAGGCTTAAACCATGCAAGGGAGGCAACTCAGTTATATAGTTATCTAGGTATTTTTCAGAAAATATTCGAGGATTAAACGGCTTTGATGTAGGGGCAGTTCAATCCCTGGGTTAAGCAGTGCAGAAGTACTCCAGGTCAGAGGAAGAGCTTAGTGTGGTATTATCAAGAAAAAAAATTGACAGCCGTTAGAAAAACACAGGACACCTAAGAAAGGATGAAATAAATAGCACCATCCAGTATCGATTAAAATTATCCGAGATGACATACACTTGAAGAAGGCTGGAGAGTGGACTGGCTGAATTGTAAAATTATTTAACTATGTTGAAAAAATGCACAGCCCTTAGAAAGACACAGGATACAAGAGAAAGGACAAATATAGGACTTTATTCAATATTCCCTAAAAATTATCAAATGTGACATACACCTGAAGAAGGCTGGAGAGTAGAGTGGCTGAAATGTAAAATTATTTACCTATGATTTAAAACTGGCAGCAAGTTTGAGGCAGCCGGTAACCTTTTGTTTGTAGCTTAATTCAACTTTCAGTGAGTAGTCTCCTCCTGGTATAGGATCCATAGGGATTTTGAATACAGTCGATGGGAAAATGTACTTTTCCTGAAAAAAGAAAAAATAATTAAATTTTGAAAATAACAAAATTCATTCTTTTTCTGCTGATTTTGGAAAACTTCTAAAATCAGATTTTCACACATTTTTGAACTAATTCTTCCATAGTAAAAAGTGACGCCATCTTTGTGTTTAAACTTAAGAGAAAATAAAATAAATGTTAAAAAAAAATTTTTTTTTTTACGCAGTTGAATTCTTCTGGGATCGAAAGAGGCAACTCAGCAATTTTCTGGCAAATGTCAGTGGAATATACCATATTTCCTAGCTGATAAGGTGCTACAAGTGGTAAGATGCACTCTATTGTTATCTAGGTATTTTTTAGAAAATATTTTCTGATTAAATAGCTTACCGTACTAGCAAGTCCAAGTCGACAACTCTACGGTGTCATTTTTCTTTCTGTCACATCTAATTATCACATTTTGGACCGATTATCAAATATTTTTCAGGAAAAAGTGTGTCTTACCAGCTGGGAATGAACTCAGGATTGAAAGAACAATTGACCTTTCAGTATTATGGCATTCGGGATTGTGTCTTTCGGGATAATGCACTGAAACTACACCTGAGGAAGGTAAAGTCTGTTTTTTCTGACGCCTTATTAAGAATACTTATATATTTAATAACTCACCTTTTTGATGGGGCATTGACATGAGATATTATGTTTGGTCAGTACGGCAGGGCATTTATGTATTTCAGTCAAAAGAGAGCACACATCTTTGTAATGACACGATCCAATGTCATCGACACAAGGAAGTGTAATGTCAATTGGGCCAATCATCTTCTTCACTTTAATGACCGCCTGAAAGAAGGAAGAAACAAGAGACTAGAATAAGGGTCACCAATATTTTTAGACCACCGACCCCTTCATGGAATCCTTGTTCCCTCATCGACCCCAAGGCAGGGTTGCCAAAAGAAAGTATATCAAATGTACCAATACCACATCCTCAAATGTACCAATACTTCCAAAAAGGTACCAAATCCATAGAATATAATTATATATCAAAATTGGGAGATTAACAAGAAATCAATAGTAAAATACAAAGTAAACAAGAATATATGTCAAAAAGATGTAAAATGTACCAAATATTCAATAGACCCCTCCCAGCATTTATCGACCGCTTGGATAGTCCTATCAACCCCTAGGGGTCGATATCAACCACTTTGGCGACCCTTGGACTAGAATGACAGTCTTAGAATATCAATTTACAAAAGTATTTTCATAAAATATTTAGACAAGCCAACATATTCTATATGATAAGAGCCATGTCTGTCACACTTATAGTATTAGTAGCAGCCATCAGCTAAGCCTGTTGTTGCCAGGCAACACCAGTCATCATCAGAAGTCAGCAGCAGTGAGTGCTGAACATAGGAAATTAGAGCAATGCCTATCACACACATGTTGATTTGCAAGGCTTTTATTTTAAAATACATAAGAGCCATGTCTGTCACACTTATTTTGACTTGAGAGGCCTTTATTTTAAAATACAATAATAAGAGCCATGTCTGTCACACTTATTTTGACTTGAGAGGCATTTATTTTAAAATAGGTAATAAGAGCCATGTCTGTCACACTTATTTTGACTTGAGAGGCATTTATTTTAAAATACGTAATAAGAGCCATGTCTGTCACAATTATGTTGACTTGAGAGGCCTTATTTTTAAAATATATAACCCGATTGAGAGGAATGCATAGACATCCGGAAAAGGGAGAGAAGGAAACTAACAATTAATTGTCAATTAATTACATTCAGATGGCTATACTAAAATGTGTAAATATGTGAATTATTTGAACAATAAAAAAATTACAAACCGAAACATTCCCTGGAAGGTCCTCTTTGACTTCGATATTGAAAGAAACCTTAATGGTGCCAGGTAGAATGATAGGATCTGGTGTCACACTGATGTCATGAAAAACGATCTTTGAAGATGAATCACCACAATCTGACCATTTAAAACTCCTGAGACGATTGTTTGGGTCAATCTTCTGTAAAACAAAAGCAGTTTTTGTTTATAAAAATTATAATTTAAAAAAAAAAAATTTTTTATAACAATCTATATTATAATAAGTAATGTGTTGGCACACTTCCATCGGTCACACTTATCTGTCACATTTTAAAAATAAAAATTTTACGTTGTGGGTAGATGAGAGGTTCTGAGAATGGAATCGCAACAAGGACTAGTATCAATAATATATACAGGTTGAGTACCTCTTATCGGAAATGCATGAGACCAGAAGTGTTTGGAGATTTTAGATTTTGGAATACACTTACACCTCCGTCCAGTTTCTCCAATAGCTCAACTTTCTGTGCTATAGATAAACACAAACACTTTCTCCTTTTCTTATCACTGTTACTGATAGGATTATCTGCAGCCTTTTTTGATATTTTCAACAATATCTTTGATGAGAGAATAAACAAAAAGTGATTAATTCATGTAGGTCTGGCAGTGAGAATTGCTTTGTCTTTCACCCTTTGTGATGTAAATATAGTTTGACATTTCTAAAGTGTTACACAAAGACAACCAAGTTTTTACTGTAGTCAGAATGAGTTAAATGCCTGGGAAATCAGCCTCATTTTCAAATCGTACTACAGTGAGGACAGGTGTGGAATTTTCCACTTGTGACGTCATGTTAGTTTTTTAAAAGTTTCAACCTGTAATTAGAGAGAAGAAGAAGAAGAAGAAGAAGAAGAAGAAGAAGAAGAAGAAGAAGAAGAAGAAGAAGAAGAAGAAGAAAGTCAGGAGAATAGAGAGAAGAAAAGTGTTGGGAGTAAAGTCAAGAGAGTAAAGAAAACCACTGTGAAACACCAGCACCATGTGTTCATACCATGTAGCTATTGTATGACAATGCCACTTATCACATTGCATCCGGTTTGGGAAGGGCTAACTGGTGATGGTGTAACCCTTGAGAAATAGACACTCTGTTTTGTTATTGTTCTGTGCAGATTCTGTTTTTTTTTTGAGAATCTTTTCTTTTTTTTTTTTTTTTTTTTTAAAATCACTGCTACCCACAACACAGGTTTATTGCTGGGTTTAGGTTATCTATGTGTTCTGACATTTATATGTATCTATGTATGATAATTATAAAGACATTTATTAGTTTGAAACCTATATTTGCCCGGCACCGGTGTGAGTGACTGCTAAACAAGCTGCCTAAATCGTGTATGTAAATAAAGAAACGAGAAGAAAATTATCATTTTCTGTCAGATATAAAATTATCCATTATTTGATTTCATACTGTTGGCATAGGGAACAACATTAATTTGGTGCCTAAATAAGAATGTGAGAGTAGAGAGACCAGCAAAGTGTATGATTCAGAACTCCTGCCTTCCATGAGAGTTTGACGTTAGCTCAGTGGTATAGCAGAACCTGCGTATGAAGTTGCTTCCAAGGTGGACGCGAGTTCGATCCCCACATGGCACTCATTTCTTTATTTATTTACACAAATTAGGCTGGGGGGGTTCAATATGCAATGTAAGTTTAAGCTAAATTGGTCACTAGTTTGTGCCTGCTTGTTTTTTTGAAAATTCAGACGATTTTAGTGATCACAGCCCAACAAAAGGCGAAAGAAGTAACTTATTTATTGATCATCCCTTTTTCAAACTTTTTAATTGATCACTCCCAACACAGTATATATGGGTGGCAGTGATTGATAATTTCCCTTGGAATGCTAGTTTTCTTTATTCTTACTTGTCACCTCAACCACAGTATCAGTGGTGGTCTTTGATCTTCAGACACAACATGGGAAGGACAACAACTGGGAAGTGAACGGCAATGAGTTTGATACAAGGATGTACTGACAGCAAGAATTGCAGAGAAGATCATGCAGCACCAATCTCCAAAGATTGGCCAGCTTGCCTGACGTAAAAAAAAAATATCAACATCCTGGATTTGCAGCTGAGATGGAACATCAACAAGAGGCAAAGAAACACTGAGATGTTTACGAAGCTTTGCTTAGTCTCGAAGAAGCAAGAATAGTGGGGTAGCCAGTAAGGATTGAACCCACAATACTAGTATTGGTCGAGCTAAGTTAGATTGCTTACCAATGCTCTACTAGAACAGATCAATTGAGATATTGAAATAGAAAGAGAGAGATATTGGTAGATATGAACAGAATAAGAAACATAGATAGATAGATAGAAAGAAACAGACAGATAGAAACATAGATAGATAGAAACATAGATAGATAGATACAGAGACAGATAGATAGATAGAAACAGAGACAGATAGATAGATAGAAACAGAGACAGATAGATAGATAGAAAGAAACAGACAGATAGAAACATAGATAGATAGATAGATAAATAGATACAGAGACAGATAGGCTGCTGCAGGGTCAAATTCCACTCTTATTCTATTCCGACTGAAGATGACATTTGTATTATATATATACTAAATAAAGAATTATAAAAAATATATTTTTTATAGTATATATGCATTTATTTAATAGAATGCAATAAGCCTTTGCAAATCTGTAACATAAATTTTTGTGGATATGTAGACTTGTCAGTTTGGCTCAGTCGGTAAGAGAGCCGCCTACTGATCACTTGGTTATGATTTCAAATCACAGATGGGAAATGTTAATTTTATATATCGGTTTGGTTTAACGTGACGATACAAACAAACATTAGGCGAGGATTGTTTTGTTGTTGTTACGGGGGATTTGATATGAACAAATTGACATAAATAAACAGAATACACTGTTTACTACACAGAGATGTCCTAGAAAAAAATGTCCAGCCACTTTGTTTTTAATAGCAGCTTTGGTTATGACTGGAATGTTAATTAAACACTATTATTTCAGTCTTTATTATTATTGGATGGATGGAGGCCACTTATTATTGGATGAAGTATTGTAACACACCACTTTTTATTAAATTTGACTAGTTTTTACCTTCATCCGAATTTTAGTTGTTTTTCTCTAATTCTCTAAGTCTTATTGGTCACTGTTATATGCTGATGATGTTATGTAGATCAAGATGGGTACAGATTAAGATTATACAAAGAACAAGAGAGACGCATGTTGATTAAACAAAGATCTGTTTAATACTGAAGAACAGTCAGCAGCCAGTGACGTCAAAGCAAGGAGACGTAATTGGCTCTACATGAAATATTACTACATAGTAGTAATTGTATATGGTAACAGTCACAAATGTTGAATTTTATTTTTTATTTAATGGAAAAAAATGTGTGATTCGAATATGAGGTTAGGTAAAGGAATCAAAGGGAGGTAATTCAGTATTTGGAATGCAAAACATTTCGAGTTATTCGAGGTATTTTCCCTCGAATAACGAACTTTCTCATTTTTTTTCACTATCCCAATTTCGTGGTACAGATCGGAATGCGCCTTCTGCGGCCTTTAGTTTAAGATCAAAGTGTAGTATCTGTTCAGAAGTAGTATCAGAACAAAAGTGATTTTTTTTTTAAAGCAGTTGAAATCAGTTCTCAAAAACCCGAGATTAAATATTTTTTATCCACATCGAATATCTTCTTTTTTTTTAAAACTTCATTATTTATTTACAGGAAATATTTTGAATGTGAGTTTAAAAAAAAATTAAGCACTATGCTAGTTTTGTGGTACAGACCGGAATGCTCCTTCTGCGGCCTTTAGTTTAAGATCAAAGTGTAGTATCTGTTCTTCTCACGTCGACGAAACAGATCCCGGAAAAGTGAACATCATGAATTTATCAAGGGAGGAAAAGTGCCCATCTTGAATTTATAGTTTCCGCGAAAAATTTATACGGTTTTATTATAGACTTTTGGCACAACTTAGACATGGTGGTCCCGATTGGAATTCTGAGTGTGAAATAAAAAGAAAGAAAGAAATTCTGCCCAACAATTGTGGGTGGGGTAAGCTCGTACAGTCGTACAGTATTCTGATCTAGGAGCATTGCCTTTTTCATTCTTTTCCACCTTAATCACACAGCTTAGAATGTATTCAATTAACTGTTGAGGGCACAGGGAAATGTGTCCTAATGAAGAGATTCCCATACTCTTCACTCATATCGGGAACCGAACTCGGGACCTTCTGCGTGTGAGGCAGACGTGCTAACCATTTACACTGCAGCCATGGGCAAACTGCGGCCCGCGGGCCACATTCGGCCGTTTTGACTTTCTGAATGGCACGCTTAATTCCATGAGGAAAATAGGGTTTTATTAAAATTTCCTCTAAGAAAACTGGGAACCTTTTTGGAGGAAATGAGAAAATTCCAGGATAAGTGGACAAATGATTAATTCTTTGTTGCAGTAAAAAAAACAGACCAATGTGTCTAATATGTTCTGAATCCTCCTCCGCATTTAAAGAATTTAACGTTAAGCGTCATTACACAACTAAACATTCTGGGTTTGATACATTTAAAGGAGATATCAGAAAGTTTAAAATTGAAACACTAAGGAAACAGATCGGTAGCCTAAATACGCTTTTTTCAAAAAGGCAAACAGAGCCCAGCGAAATGGTGCATGCAAGCTATGTTGTTAGCAAAAAAGTGCCTAACATTCTAACAATCATTCTGACGGTGAATTTGTGGCCCGGTTTATAGCAATATCTCATGCGGCCCGCTGCTCGAAAAAGGTTGCCCATGCCTGAACACCATGCGAGGCAAAATAATTTATCAAACAATCTATTCAAAGCAATAATGTATCTATTCCCCATTGTTTTTCTTTCCTGAATTCTCTTATTTATTTCTATTTTAATTAATGAAAATGTGGGGGGGGGGGGGTACACAAAAATTGAGGCTTTTTACTTTCTGGCAAAAAACAAATAAAAACATTAATAACGAAGAGCAGTTTCACACAGGGTTTCGTCTTATTTCGGGGTTTTTCTTATAATTTAAAGGAAAAATCAAATGAAACCATTTTCATTTCGTAGCAGAACGAAATAAAAATATAAACATTTTAAAATTTGTGGACGAAACAAATCCAAGGATTTGTTGATACGAGAGTAGAAGTCAAGTTTATCCCTGAAGTATCAGTAAACACTAAAATCCAAAATAAATAGATAATAAAAACTAATTATACATAAATCTGAAATTTGTATCAGCAAGTTGTATTCTATTATTATTAATATTTCTTATTATTCTATTATTACTAGTCTGTTAGGGATTCTATCTTATAGAAAGAAAATGGGCTATTTTTCGACAGCAAGAGGAATTCCGTACATTTTCGATAATTTTAACCATTGGCGATTTTTGCTACGGAAGACCATACGCGTAAACATTTCCTGCTTTAGAAACTTTGGAGAAAAGTTGTGTTTTATTTAAAGAAAAGAATAATATTCTTTTTTCTTTGTAAAAAAGATAGTTTTATTCTTTTTTGTATAATTGAATGAATAAATTAGAGCGAAACAATTATTATTACTATTTTATGTATATTTTTATATTAACGTTACTTTTGCTGCGAAAAAGAACGCTGAAAATGAGTGCTGAATTTAGCACTGAAAAGGTAACAATCGCCAAATAGTACACATTGGATTGAATAAATACTTGGTTTTAATCTAGGACCAGTTGCATTCAATTGTGTTCCCGTTTGTAATATTTCATTAATTATATTTTTGTTCTTTAAAGAAGAAAAGAAAATTCATCCGTTTTTAAATACGTAAATAAGTAAGTAAATACGTAGTTTTAACTATTTTTACAAAAAATAAATACGTAGTTTTAATTTGATAAATATATATAAATAATTTCTATGCTGAAAGAATACCAAAAATGAAAAAACAATGCATTTTCATAAAAGCAGGAAATATTTACGCGTATGTATGGTCTTCCGTAGCAAAAATCGCCAACGGTTTTAATTACCGAAAATGTGCGACGGTCCTTTGGCAAAAAATGAATTTGAAGTATTATAATGTTGTTAACTTCTCAGGATTAGCTTTCAAAAACTGTAAAATTCTTATGGCCAGAGTGTAAAAAACAAATTTTATTAATTAAAAAGGAAAAGAAATAAGAGAATTCATGAAAGAAAAACAGAAGTTGTGTCAAAAGTTTTAAAACCTTATAAAATTTTCCCTGAAACTATTTGATGGACACTTTTCCTCCCTTTCGAGATGGCCAGAGTGTAAAAAAAAAAAAAAACAATTTTCATTAATTAAAGATAAAAAGAAATAAGAAAAATTATGAAAGAAAACAAAAGGGAATAGATAAATTATATTTGTATTGCTTTGAATAAATTGATTGTTAAATTGTTTTGCCTCGCTTATTTCGTTTTATTTCACACTCAGAATTCCAAACGGGACCACCTTGGCTAAGTTGTGCCAAGAGTTTATAATAAAACCTTATAACCCCCCCCCCCCCGGAAACAATATGATGAGGTAAATTTTGTTTTGATGGGCACTTTTTCTCCTTTGATAAATTTGAGATGGGCATTTTCCCTCCCTTGAAAAATTCGTGATGGGCAATTTTCTGAAGGGCTCTTTTCCGGATAGCCGACGAAACATAGCATTAACTACCCCGTTTTCAAGCTTAGGGTTAGAGTTTTTGTTTTCATGGTGGAAACTAACGCAAAAGACCCAGAAAAGGACGAGAAAAAGAAAATTCAACTTTTTTTCCCTTTCAGGCTTCCGTACTTTAGAATTATGGGCGTTAGTTTTGGGTGGGGTTTAACAAAATACAAACACATTTCTGATTTAACCGGGGACGAATTCAAGGTGCACAATCTGATAGAGACTTTTTATTTTATTATTGTGTTTATTTCTGATGACTATGTTGTTTAATTATACTTTTTAATTAAAAAAATTATACTTTTTGTTGCATGTGTATGCGGGTTAATCACTGCCATAGGTTTATGTACGTCAAAGCAAAGATTACCGGTTTTGTTTTCTATTACAATGAACTCCCTCAAGTTAATCCCGATGTCAATGAAAGGCCTTCAAAGAACAATCAATACTCACCCATTTCGAGAAAAATTGCATGGGCCGATCGCGGGCCAGGGGTTCGGATTTTGCCAAAATGTTCAGGATCTCTTCAACACTATCATCTTTTTGAGGTTTGAATTTTAAAACAGTTGAGGGTACAGCATCACAAAAGACAGCAACCAAAATTAAAATACACAAGTCTTTGTTCATCTTGAGGGAATGGAAGCAAGAAATGAAATGAGGAAAAAAGGATTGGGAAGCTTTTTATGATTTGACCAACAACAATAAATGACTCACAAAAGGAGAGTCATGTGATTTTGAGAGGGAGTGAGGGGTTGAAATGGAGAGCTCATGGTAGAGAGAGAAATAGATTGAAATGTAAGAAGAACAGTTAAAAAAGCAAATATGCGTGTAATTTAACCCCCCCTAAAAGCAACTATGCTCGAGAAATAATCTTTGTTTTTATCGCCGTATTGACCAACACAATCAAAATATTTTCTGGTCAAATATGTTGGTTATTGTTGCAGCTTTCTGTTTTATTGTTGGAGGTAGTAGTCAAATAAAATGGGGGTTTTTTGCTTCCTTCTTTAGAATTTTGTTCATTTTCAATAAATTCTAGATTTTTAGAAATAAATAAATAGGATCTTAAACTTTAGGCTTTGAAAATGTAGTTTTTGAATAAATGAAAAAATAATGTATCTTTCTAGACAAAAAGTGTTTTTTATTAGATCTGATAGTGATCTGGGCTCTCACAACGAGATCGCCGGAATATTTTATTGAAAAAGGAATTTTTTTTTTTTCTGGGTAAAGTTTTGATTTCTTATTCACTTTTTTTACTAATTTCTTTAGTTTTTAAATGAAGTCATTTATTTTACGTATATATTGTTTTTATTTTGTTTTATGTAAAAACAAAATCAAATAATAACGAGGTTTGTTTTGTTTTTTTCTCGGTTTTCAGACTTGTTGAAAATCGTTCTTATTTTGTTCTTTGTTGTGGGGTTTTTTTTCAGCCACAAAACTTTGCTTCTTTTCTTCAAAACTCGTGTTCGGTTACACGGACTTTTTCAGTAAGTCACGTTAAGTAAAAAAACAAACATTCTGAGAGATCTTCACTCGGCAACTCTAAAGAAAACACCTTTATTAAATGAATTTGCATCGTTTCTTTTGTAATTCTCATGCTCTTCTGTATATTCTTTGTTTAAAAAGTCTTTATTTTAAATCTGAAAACGAATAAAAAAGAACGTGGCTCTTTCGTTAGTCTACAGCCACACAAAAAACTAACGCCTATCATTTTAAAGTACGGAAGCCTAAAAAGAAAAAAATTCCTTTTTCTCGGCAACGAGAGATTCAATTCGTGATGTTATTTTGGGGCAGTGGCGTATCTAGGGTTGGTGTCACCCGGGGCGGTAACTCATGGTGCCCCCCCCCCCGATATATGAAATTTTGTTTTTTTTGTGTGTGCTGGCTTTTGTTTTATGCAAATCAGATAGTTCATCCCAACTTTTTTCTTGGGACATCTTTTTTCCTGAAAGAGGACATCCGAAGGAACATTTTGGTATCCTATTCATGGGATCCTGGGGGTGGGGGTAGGCCTACACCTTTTACATTTGTGCTTATAAAAAAATTTCTCCAACGGTTCATGTGTTGGGGTTCTTTCTGTTATTCTACATAAAATCCGTACCACATTTGTTAATGGTGTATTTACTTCCAGGTTTGACCATTTTTTGGTGAAATTCGACTGGACTATACTGGGATGTTTCAGTAGAAAAAAGAATTACAAAGAAACTATATGAAATCTTTTTAGGCAGTCATCTTGGTGTCACCCCCTTTGATGGTGTCACCCGGGGCGGATTCCACCTCCCGTCGGTATGCTAGTGTTTTGGGGTCAAATTTTTGCAGCAATTTCATTTTGGAGAATCAAAACATTTCAACCTTTCTCCCGAACGGTCAGTCTTGTATATCTTTTTAGTTTGCTTTCAGATCAGTCAAGTTGTCAGATCTTTGCTGCTTTGCCTGAAGAAGTGGCTGAAATGCTGTCAAATAGCAATATAGGGCATAGCATTTGGGGGCTTTTTCGTTAGTCCCCAACAAACCCCAAATTGATTTGTTATGTCCCCCCCGCCCTCCGAGTTAGGGGTTAGGGTGGACACTAACGATAAAGACCCATCATTTGGGGGTGGGGGGTTCGGCGAGAGAAAAAATACAACTTAATACGTTTTTGGTTAGGCTTCCGAACTTTAAAATTATGGCCGTTAGATTTTGGTAGGGACAGGCCCGTCGCCAAGGGGTGGCTGGCCCCTCCTGGAAATCACTTGCCCCCGGTGAATGTGATGTGAATTAATTTTAGTGTGTTAATTTTTGTTGGTGTAAGAGTGTTAGAATTCGCATATAAAACACAAAATGTACAACATTTCAAAACTTTAAATTAGCGCCGGGGTCCTTGTTCCGCTCCGATAGTGTAATGGTTAGCACGTCTGCCCGACGCGCAGAAGGTCCCGGGTTCGTATTCCCGTGAAGAGTGTGGAAATACTCTTCGTTAGGACAAAGTTTCACTGTGCACTCAGCAGCTAATTGAGTACACTCTAAGCTGTGTGATTAGGGTGGAGATATCCCTTTGGTGGACTTGTTAGATAGTTTAATAAGTGGGTAGGAAGAGCGAGGGCAGAAAATTCAATGAGTTCAGCTAGTAAATATAGATATACTTATTGAAAGCCAAGAACTGAATACCAAAGAATTTATCAGGCGATTTCTAGAAGAGCAAGCAGCAAAGATGACTGGAATGAACACAAGACAGTGAACGGTGTGCGATTAGAGTGGAAAAGAAAGAAAAAGGTAATGCTCCTAGATCAGAATACTGCACGAGCATCACCTCTCTCCCAAATTGTTGGGCGGGTACCAGGCTTTTCCTTAAACACTTTGGGCGTGTTTTTGACCATTTTTCGTATCTTTTTGGTGTGTTTTGGCCATTTTTTGGCGCCTTTTGACTATTTTAAAAAAGAATTTAGCAACACTGAGCACTTCTATTCGCTGTACCCTGGCGATGGGGCTTGGTAGACGGCCCAGGTTGCTCGCCAGACATTTGAATTTGCAAGCTTTCCTTCTGCGATGTTGACGGTTCGGGATCTTCTTTGTTACTGGTTGTAGAAACTTCCATGGCATTTAGAATGGATGTAATCGACCGATAATTTCGGCTGTCTTGTTTTGGTATTCGTTTTCTTTCGCTTGAAGTCACAGTTTGGCGTTTTCCGTTTCTGTAAGATAATATTCCAATATAAATAGAGTTCCGATGTAGATATTTACAACACGTTTGTCACATGTAGTTCAAATGAAAGAAATCGAACGGTAAACAATTTTAAAATAAAGTGTTCCTTTCCAAATTTGAACATTCGAGAGTCTCTGAGGAAAATAGAATTTAATATTTGTCACCTTTTGCATGTCGATACATGTTTAAGATTTAGAGCGAATAGATTCATTCGTCATACGAATAGAACACGGGCGGGTCCAGGGGGTCTTCCAGGGTCTTCCGAAAGTTTTTATTTATACTGTTTTCTGAATGTCTTCCGAAATTTAAATCTTTTCGTCTCAAAACATGACAACTGAAGGTGAAGACCCTTAGAACTTTTCCGAAAACTTGTATTTATACTGTTTTCTGAGCGTCTTCCGAGTTTTAAATCTTTTTCAAGATCCTCAGAATTCTTTCGAAAATTTGTATTTAATTTCAGTAGCTGATTTGACCTGAAACACAATTTTAGCCAATCTTGGATACATCATTTTCTAACCCTAACCTTAACCTAACCCTAAATTGTAGATCTCACCACACACTAAATAAACAAATTTAATTCTCTGTCTACGTCCTTGAAAATATTTTTTTATTTTATATGACAAGAACAAAACAACAACAGCAAATGGCTGCTTACATCCGGGTATGACTATTCCAGTTCGCCTTTTTCCGGTCATCATGAAGTGGAAAACAGTTCAAGTACACCAACCCGGTTATCACGATTGACAACAAAAGAAGGTCATTGTCTGTCCAGTTCGGTCCGACGAATCAAGTTAAAAAATAAAGCGTGCAAATTAAAAAATAAAGCGAGCAAATTTAAAAATACAGCGTGCAAATTAAAAAATGACGCGAGCAAATTAAAAAAAATACAGCGTGCTAATTAAAAAATGAAGCGAGCCAATTTAAAAATACAGCGTGCAAATTAAAAAATAGAGCGAGCAAATTAAAAATAGAACGGGAAAATTAAAAAATAAAGCGAGCAAATTAAAAAATGAAGCGAGCAAATTAAAAAAATACAGCGTGCAAATTAAAAAATGAAGCGAGCAAATTAAAAAATACAGCGTGCAAATTAAAAAATAAAGCGAGCAAATTAAAAAATACAGCGTGCAAATTAAAAAATAAAGCGCGCAAATTAAAAAATAAAACGTGCAAATTAAAAAATAAAGCGAGCAAATTAAAAAATAAAGTGTACAAATTAAAAAATAAAGCATGCAAATTAAAAATAATGCGAGCAAATTATTTTATTTATACTGTTTTCTGAGCGTCTTCCGAGTTTTAAAACAAAAATAAAGCATGCAAATTAAAAATAAAGCGAGCAAGATTTTATTTATACTGTTTTCTGGGCGTCTTTCGAATTTTAAATATTTTCGTCTCAACACATGACAACCTTCAAGATCCTCAGAATTTGTATTTAATTTCAGTAGTTGATATGACCTGAAACACTATTTTTGCCAATCTTGGATACATAATTTTCTAACACTAACCTTAACCCTAACCCTAAATTGTAGATCCCCCCCACACACTAAATAAACAAATTTAATTCAACCTCATCTTAATAGCACACACTTAATACAAAAATATATCCAAAGTATAAAATATCCCCGTTCCCCCTCTCATAAACTACACATTCAAATAACAAGCACCCGTCAAAAAGAACAATCCCCTAGGGGGGATCTATAATTTAAATCAGGGTATAGCTGTGACCAACCAAGGGAATACATCCCTCAAACACAGATATCAAATTACAGTACATTAATGACACCTGGGCTGACTGGCCAAAACACATTATAAATACACCCAGTATAGCAGAAATTGTCAGTGCCTTTTGAAAAAACACACGTTGAAACCGGTTAGGCTAATAATAATTATTATTTTTATGTCAAAACAACTGTAACTAAAAATAAAAACATCTAAACCTGAGCTTGGCTATTCCCT
>VCCN01000055.1:111680-121682 GCA_006491835.1 Architeuthis dux
AGCCTCATTGTTTTCCAGCTCTCTTATCAAATCAAATTTGAAGGCTGGGAACACTGTCTACTCAAGTGGGGTGATCTTGATGGAGTTCATGTAAACAAATAATAATTCCGTCTGCCAACGAAGTTGGACACAGGTTATGTGTTCTCCCATCTTTGTCTCTTTGTTCACACAATATCTCCAAGATTTATCAATGAATTCCAATGACATTCTATGGAAGGATGGGCCATGGGCCAAGGGAAAACTGATTACATTTTAGGGCGTATCCAGGAAATGTTCTTTTCGATTTTGTCAACATTGCGAGATAGGACAATTTGTTGGCTTTTCCGATGACGGTGACATCATCATCAATAAATATGATAAACAGCATTATAGTTCAAATGGTTCTTCGGACGATTGAACACCTTCTTGTTATTTGTGTTGTAAACACGACGTTTCGGCCGATCCATTCTTCGGGTGTAAAATCCGAGTATGATGGGTTAAACAGAAATTATGTCAAAAGGGGGGTAGCCCTTATAGCGTATGACCCGGGTGTTTCTGTGTCTTTGTCCTGTCGGGTTTAGATTTGTTGAGAAGTGGAAGCCACATGGGGTTGAAATCTGCACTTGTCTGGCTAATGCATTAAACCCGACAGGACACAGACACAGAAACACCCGGGCCATGCGCTATAGGTGCTACAAGGGGCTTTAAACATAATTTCTGCTTAACCCATTACACTCGGATTTTACAGCTGAAGAAGGTCGAAGAATGGATCGGCCGAAACGTCGTGTTTACAACACAAATAACAAGAAGGAGTTCAATCGACCGAAGAACCATTAATGACCCTTCTCAAAACTATAGAAAATAGCTTTATAATTGTATTTAAAAAATTATTTCACAGCATAGTCTGGGATCTTTCTACTTGTTTTAGTTATCTTTCTGTTCTTTAATAATAATTAAAATATTTCTTTTGTTATAATCTCGTATAGGAATTTACTTAGATTAACTTAATCCGGCCCAAGATTAAAGAGAAAAATGAAGATTGTGCTGTGCTAATTTTCCAAGTCAGGGAAGGTCAGCCTGTCTTGAAGATCCGCATTCAAAATCTTCGCTTTTACCAGGTCTCGAACACTGGTGACACTTAGAAATACACAACTATCTCAGCCACAGGACAAGTCTCAACACATATACAGGTATACCTTGAATAGTGCGGTTAATTCGATCCCAAACTTTCCTACCGTAACAAGAACAACAAGAACAATCCTCACCAAAATTAGGGGTGTAAACCGGTATATAAAATTCACATTCCCCTACCGTGATTTGAACTCACGACCAACTGATTGCCAAGAGGCTGTCTTACTGACTGAGGTAAATTGAGTATTCTTAGATATCGACGAAAATTTATCATACAGATACACACTGACTTATTTCATTCTAATAAATAAATACATTTATACACATATATTTTATAATTTTTTTATTTATTATATATGCAGTACAAAAGTTGCAGTAATCATCTTCAGTCGGAATAGAAGTAAGAGTAGGTTTGACCCTGCAGCAGCAAGGCTCGTCTTTTGTACGTTAGTCTGAATTATTTTATCGTTCATCTTGTTATGTGTTCTTCTTCTCGGTAGTCCCAGCTTTACCCCCGGGAAAAGGCGACAGAGTCTGTGGGGACCGACTTTGCGCCCGCCCCACCACACTATCTGAGGGAGGACTGGGCCACCAACTTGGGTGCTTTTCCTCCCCTAAGGATGCGTGGGTGACATTTGCGGTGCAAATTCCTCTAGGTCCATTGATTTCTGAATCCTTTTCCGCGCTGGCAGATCAACCGTGTGCAGGCGGACCTCATCCGGTTGTTTTTGTGTTGTAATCCCATGAGATGTCAGAAGGATTCTAACCTTGTCCACCGGAGACCTGTGAACAGTGCAAGGCAGGGGTGTTAAATATTCTTAATAGATTTAACCCATAAGAACTCAGACCCATTTCTACTTGAAGGAACATTATGTGGGATTATGGGTAGGCAAATTGACACACAGTAACATGACTGCACCAAGATGTCACTTAATACACTTCATGAGTTAAAATCAAGGGTAAAATATAATATTTCATAAGTGACTGTCCAGATCAATTAAATTGTATGTGACACCGGTGTCATAGTGGGTTCTTATGTGTTAAAGATGCTCACTTTTTTCATCTTGCAGAAACCAGTCTGGTTCATATCAATCGAACGCCAAGGGACTCGACGATTCGCTTTATTTTATTGTTAAACTCCGGTCCAAGTCGGAGGCTAGAGTTGACTTTGTTTTTCCACCGTAAAAACAAGAACCAGAAGAACAATCCTCACCTAATTTAAGGGGAACCAACTTTTCACTGATTGCATTTCCAACAATCAGTGAAGAGTTGCATCCCCTAGATGTAGGAGTGGGGTTTGACCATGCAGCAGCCAGGCTTGTTTTTATTTCCATTTTTACATTTATTTCTTTTTAACGTCTCTCTGCTGGTAATCGTATCAGCTCTCGAGCCAATCGCAAAACGAGGGATGTGCACTTTTCAGATAAAGGGTAATTCTTGTCCATTTTCCTCTCCAAGGTTTGACACGGGCAATTGCGCTCGATGAAAAAAGATATCGTCTTTCAAATATCTGGATATTGGATATGGTTTCCGAGGGTCAGTTTGAGGTCGTCATGGAGATTTATAATCAAGCAATCAATGGGTACATGGGAACCCGTTAGAATACCCAAGGGATACAGAGGAACAAAAAGGTTGGGAACCCCTGTGTTAGAGCGAAGGTTGATGTTGGAATCCCTTTTATAACCAGCTGAATCCATAACACCGTGCAACGCCATTTTTGTTTCTGGGTAGTGAGTGTTATTTTCTGATTGCTTATGTGTAAAAAGTATGGAAAACGGCTGTTATTCCCTTAAAACTTTGCTTTTGTGGCCAGAACTGTGATATTCATATACAATTGTTTTTCTTAGTTTATGTGATTAGAAATGTGCAAATTTGCCCGTTGTCCATTTGGAAATAAGTACCGTAAGGGGAGTAACTTTGTATTGAAACAAAATCCTCAAACCTCAATACGACGCCTCTCAGCCGAGTCAATACAAACTTACTCCCTTTATAACTGGTACAGAAAGGACATTCTTACGGGACACCTTATAGATTTCAAATCATCACTGTTCTGGTCACAAAAGCAAAGTTTGAAGGGAATTCAATTCAAATTCCTATTCTTTTTATACATAAGCAATTAGAAAATAACACTTATTACCCAGGAACAAAAAAAAAGAGAACATATGTTGCACAGTGTTATCTAACCACAATTGAAGAAATCGATGGGGGTGGGGGTTCACCGCGATTACTCGACAATTGTCCATTGTACGAAGTTGAAATTCGACAGATATATTAGTCATACAAGGCAGTGCACTGTCGAGTTTGAAGTTTGAAGATTCTCGATAAATCTAATAAAATAAGAATTATCTAAATGCAGATATAAAATATTTAAATTAGCAACACTGAAGGGAAGTAATCGAAATACTTCGAAGCCGTAGTTTCGTACGACGGACGGAAAATCATTTTACATGACAATTGCGGCGCTACGAAGTCCGGTCCCTTCCAAATATGCACCTTTGGGACGATCACTGCTCTAGTTTAATTAACCAACCTCGCTCTTTTTGATCTCACAGAAACCAGTTCGAACGTCACGGGACTCTGATTCTCTTGATTGATTTTTCATTTTTTTATTTTATTTTAACGTGTCTCACGCTCGTAATCCTTTCTCGTGAATCAAAAACACACACACACACATCCAACTGGAATTGTCGCTGAGAATGAGCTGCCTCGTTTTAAGCTGAGACCGTCAAGCACACTTCCGGAATCATTAAGCGGTTCAGTTTCCGGTTCTGTAATCCGGTTATGATTGTCACGCGAGTGGGTTTTTCGGAACTCTTGTGTTGCCAGCCGAGGTGCCGGTGGCCGAACGGTTAGCAATACGGAAAATAGAATCGACGAGCCGAGTTCAAACTCCGACTGGAACAATCCGCGTTCACTTCTCACTAATGCCCTTGGGAAACGCATGCATCCATCCTCCACCAGCTATGGGTAAAATAGCGGATGGAGAGAGTGGCGTCACTTCGGGTGCTTGTCGCCTTTAAGTCAATTGTCACATGAAAGTCAAGCCTGGGACAGAGGAGCTTGGAGAGAAATTGTGATATGTGATGCCCGGGCAGGGACGGCTGAGGCCGTAGCCAGCGTAAAGGCACTATTTATTATATTTATGTGTTGCGAGCACGATGTTATTTTTGGGTAAACGTGACCGGGGCGAAAGGAGAAGAGGTAGCGTGTGTGGAATCGTTGTCTGAGACGAGAGGGGAGGAAGCAGCGGCGGGGTAAGGACCTGATGAGTGTGTTCGGCTTTTGCAGAAGGCGATGGGTCGGCTGGTGATAACTGCTTGTCCATCTCAGCACTGTTCTTAATCTTCGGGGTCAACGAATCCGTCTGGATGTCAAATCCTCCAGATTCACAGGCTCTGGTTACGCATGGCCCGACGTGATCGTCTGATTCAATTTGACCGGGGAGAGTCCAGCTGAAATCATTCCCAGTATCTGAGCGGTGATGTCTGCTGCTTCGGTCCCCATTTTGATCGGCTTCGTTCCAGTTCAGAACAGACATGGACGACGGATCTAAAGAAGAACCAGAAACAGCTTTTTGGTGAATTGAGGGCCCACTATCAAATTCAAGACCCCGCGGGCGTTTCAACCGCTGCGTTCCGTCAAGTCCTCGCATTTTTTTCAAAAATGCCACAACTTCATGTTCGGCCTTCTGGGAAAGATTTCGCGACAGTTTCGACAATTGTCGAAAGAGTTCTTTCCCTTTGATATCCCCAAGTTTACTGGCGGCGTTCATTTCGATCTGCAGTTGATAGCGAAGGAAATGCCGACGCCATTTTTGTTGTTCTCGATTTAACCCTTCGAACACGACTCTCTTCTGTTTATCCAAAATAGAAAATTTCAGTTCGAGTTCTCGTTGTAGTCTCTCCTCTTGCGTACGAGATCTAAGTTCGGCGTCCATTTTATGAGTATTTTTTTTTCTTTCTAAATGTAGCAGGTGAAGTGAGTGACGCCACTTCGGGTGATTGTCGTCAATTTTCAAATATTACAAACCTCGAAGAACCTCAAAGTCTAGCTGAGACATGAGCGTGTGGAAACTGATCTGTAATGGCCGAGCAGTGACAGCTCGCCGTGGCCAGCGTAAGTACAATGATTATGATTTTTATCTTATAGATATATCAAAATTCCTTTTCAATCAATTTATTCGCTTTAAGTAAAGTTTTAGGACCTTTGGTTTGGAATTTGGATTTTGCATGTCAAAAGTTTTCATATCGAAGGTTTATCGTGCGTTTTTTACTTTTAAAAATACTGGAGTGGATAAATTGTTAAGAAGATTCTCAGATGCGGACCCGGCGCAGGGTGAAGTGAGCGTCATCACTTCGGGTGCTTGTTGCCGCTAAGTCAATTTCACATATCGCAAACCAGGGCCGAGTAAGTAGTAATATGATATGTGGGGCCCAATCAGAGATGACTGAAGCCGTTGTCAGCGTAAAGGCACTATTTACTTACACGGATGCAGAAAAGACAGGTTATAAAAAATGCAACCAACATTCTTGAGTTCATTTATAATGTATCTCTGTCAATCAAATTGGAAGAGGTATATGTATCCACGTGTGTTTGTCTGTCTGTCTGTCTGACACACAATATCTAAAAGAAATATAGATTTGTATATAGACTATGATATATCAAATATTAAATATTAAGTATTAAGTATATAGACTAGAGACTATGTATATCTCAAGGGTGTGCCATGGGCTACGGAAGAATTGATTAAATTTGGGGTCAGATTCAGGAATTTACTTTTTGATTGAAAGATATTTTTTCATTTTTTTTCATATATTTATATGTATTCACTTATGCTTGTCTGTCCACACAATATCTCCAAAAGTTCTCAATGAATTTCAATGGTATTTTGTAGAAAGGCAGACCGTGTGGTAAGGAAGTGTTTGTTCATACATTTATATATATTCACTGATGTTTGTTTGTTTGTCTACACAATATCTCCAAAAGTTCTCAATGAATTTCAATGGTATTTTGTAGAAAGGCAGACCGTGAGGTAAGACATAATTGATTAAATTTTTAGGGCGGATCCAGGAATTTGTTTTCGATTGAGAGATATTTGTTCATATATTAAGAAGAGATAAACGATAGTCTAAAATATGTAAACATGAATAAAGTTACCTCCTTTCATTGCAGCTATATATGAACTGATTTTCATTCAGTTTTTAGTTATGGGTAAATAGCAATGCAGACTGGGCTCTTCAGTCTTGGTTGGCAACTAGTCTAGACTCTCAATTCAAACTGGGAAAGTTCAACCCTTCGTTCAGCGCCGTGGAAGACTGGCAAACGACAGAGTAGGGAAAGTGTTTCCAAATTTTACAGTTTACGGAGCTCTGGGGAAGCTGCGACGGGCCTAGCAAGCCGGAAGTGGATTATAATAAATCGCACACGTAAAATAAAGGAGAATGAAAACGGACGGTCGGATTAACGTGACCACCGTCTCCACCTCCCCCACGACACCTCAAATACAAGTGGAAGATTTTTTGTAAATCTCAAATATTTAAACACCATAAAACAATTAAAAAAATGTTTTTAAAGTTTGAAATGTTTATATGTTAGAGCAGTGGTTCTTAAGGGGAGTGGCGTGAGTAATTTCAAGAGTGGGCTTGAACCCACAGGGAAAAAGTAAGAAATTCTCTAATTATTTTAACAAGTTTTTGCATATCATGATGAACATAATATATAAAATCTTTTCCACATCTTTACAGTACTCATTTCAAACTAATCATTTGGTTGAAGATGTGAGGGGGGCATGGACGTGACCGTCTTATCGTAAAGGCACACTGTTCAATTGCCCGGTGACAGCGATTTTAGGGGCCCCGAAATTCAATTTGAAAAATAAAAACTTAATTTTAACGTGTTAGGGGTGACGGGGCCCAGTAGATTGCTTTGCCCGGGGGCCTCAAATATCCTTAGTCTGGCACAAGGTCACAATAGTAGAGCAGCCAGCAAGGATAAAGCTCACTACACTAGCAAATGGTCTCCAATATTAGCTTGATAACCATTGCACTACGGTAGGTGTCCTATGTAGATATTTACTTAACAGCTTAGTCTGACAAAAGGCCCCTATATAGTGGAGCACCTAGTAAGGAACAAATTCATTAGCGATGGTATGCGAGACGTCGCTCAATGGTAGGCGCCCTTCTGTGTATATATATATAAATTAATATATAATTTACCTATGCCAACAAAGTCGGAAGAGGTATATGGATTCACTCTGGCCCGTCTGTTTATCCACACAATATCTCCAAAAGTTCTCAATGAATTTCAATGAAATAATCTGGAAGGGTGTGCCATGGGCTACAGAAGAATTGATTAAATTTGGGGTCAGATTCAGGAATTTACTTTTTGATTGAAAGATATTTTATTCATTTTTTTCTACATATTTATATGTATTCACTTATGCTTGTCTGTCTGTCTACACAATATCTCCAAAAGTTCTCAATGAATTCCAATGACATGTAGTGGAAGGTTGGATCATGGGCTAAGGAAGAATTGATTACATTTTTGAGCGGATCCAGGAATCTGTTATCGATTGATAGATAGTGTTTCATATATGAAGAAGCTGTAAACAATACTCCGAAATGTGGAAAATCGAATCACAGTTACTTCCCCTGCATTGTAGCTATATATGAACTGATTTTTATTCAGTTGTTACTTAGTATATGGCGTTCAGTAGAGCTAGGCGCTTTCTGAGTGTTTCCTAGTTTCTGTCTGTCTCTGAGTGGATTTGTAGTCAAGTTTGTCTGTAGATAAGTAAGCGATCAATGGGTAGTTAGGTGAGTAAGCAATTATTCTAGGTGGTTATTACAGATTTTACAAGTAGCTAATTTCTTACAAGTCCATTTTACTATTAAAAACAATGCGTGTGTAACGTAAGTATGGGTGGTGCAGAGTGGCGTGTCGGTTATCGGCACCGAAACGGGATCAGCGAACCGAGTTCGAATTTCGGCCGAGGCTTCTTACGTTTACTTTTCACAAATGCCCTTAGGAGAGGCATGAATCCACTTCTCTCCGCCAGCTATGGGTTAATAGCTGGGCAGTTGGCAATCTTTAGCCCTGTGCGGTGGATCCCTCGAGATCATAAGCGAAATTGTGGCCGGCAAAAAGTAAGATGGCGTGATGATCTGAATAAATTCAGAATGCTTTGGCACGGTGATACTCAAAAGCGAAAAAACTGGCAGACCTTGGAAGAGGCCTATATCCAACAACGGACTTTAAAAGGCTGAGTAGTAGTAGTAGTAGTAGTAGTAGTAGTAGTAGTAGTAGTAGTAGAAGAAGAAGAAGAAGAAGAAGAAGATCCAAGGAAGAATATTCGCCTTTGGTATTTAACGGAACGAAAATATTGCAACGTTTCTTCTCTCGGGAGTGACACCAATTATTCAACAGGGTCTTAGAATAGAGAGTACAAGATTCGAGTTTTGGAAGAATATAGGTAATCTGCAATAAAATATCTTCAATAAAATTCAACTCTCACCTCTGTTACTGATATTCGCGATTAATCGTAAATTGTTCCGTCATCATGCAGCAAAAAATATAAATCCAGGAATTTCTTTTTTCTAGTTTCTGAACAAATTCATCCGGTAGAAATAGCACCAGTTCCCAATGTGCTTGTTTAAGAAAATCAAATATTCGATTTTGGGAGAGAAAAAAATACGTTGTTTCAATCACGAGGGATTCTCAGTTTTGTCTGCCTGTTTTTGTTTTTTTTGTTTTTGTGTCTTGTGTTTTCTTTTCTTAATTCTCTTTTTCTAACATCTGCTAACGGATATCTCCAAAAGTTCTCAATAAGTTTCAATGAAATTTTATGAAAGGGTCACCACCGCGCTAAGGAAGATTTGATTACATTTTGGGGGCGGATCCAGGTTTTTTTCCGATTGTGAGATAGGTATATTTCATATATTAAGAAGCAGTCAACAATAGTCCAAAATATGGAAAGTCGAAAAACAGTTACATCCCCTTCATCGTAGCTGTATATGAACTGATTTTCATTCAATTTTTAGTTGGTGTATCGCGTTAGTAGATGTATGCGCTCTCTGGGTGCTTTTCAAGTTAGATTAGCTATGTGTGTGTGTGTGTGTGTGTGTGTGTGTGTGTGTGTGTGTGTGTGTGTGTGTGTGAAAGAATGTATGTGAAAACCCGTTTAAAACCTTTATGCGGCGATAATGTTAGGCTGTAATGTTGTTTTCGTCAATTGATTGTCTCATGAAAACAAGAAAACATCGAATAGGTTTGAACTGAAGGCTCATTTATGGCGCATAAGACACACTTTACAAACATGTCTTTAAACATTACTCAGCGTCCCACACGCTGGTATTGTGTATGGGAGGCTAATCCTCTAAAGGCTTGAACTGTGTAATTAGGGGGATTGGAATGAGTTGATGGGTGTGCCATCATCACCGGATAGTCCTTGGAAATTCAAGGAAGAATATTTGCCTTTGATATTTAACGGAACGACAATATTGTAACTTTCTTCTCTCGGGAGTCACATCAGGTCGACAAATAATGTAATAAAAAAGAAAACTCAAATTCTAAATCAGTTTCGACTTGTCGGGTGATTCCTGAATTGTTTTAGATCAGTGGTTCCCAAACATTTCCGCCTCTCTTACTGTGCGGGGAGCCGCGGCGCATATCTCGAGAATAGATGAAGCCATCAAAATGACGTACTTTCCACATTTGAAGACTAGAAAAGTAAAGAAATGTTCTTGCCTGGGATTTTAGTAGCATTGCTTGTTGTAGCCCGAATCCGGATTTGATGTCAGAGAAAATGAATGACCTTGCACGATACGAGAGGGAATTAATCTGAAACTAAGAAATTCAAGGCTTTCAAACGATCAGGGTGCGTGGGGGCAGGGG
>VCCN01000055.1:150414-166455 GCA_006491835.1 Architeuthis dux
TAAAAGACTCCTGTCTATCATGTGATCATATATATATATATAATAAAGATGTGTTTCTTTCAGAGTTATTAAGGCAAAATTTGAAGTGCACACATTATGAGGAGAGGCCAAATTCGTAGTTACCAACTGAAAATTTAGATAACTATAAGCTGTTCGTATTTCTTGAATGAAATATTGTTATTACTAATTTCGGATTAGTTTTTCTTTCATCTTATTTTTGTTTTTCTTTATCGCAACGAACAGGTTGTTTTTACATTCTACGGCTGTTAAGTAAGCAGCATCAATCGAAAATAAAGAAGTAGCCAAAACTCGCATCCAAAGCCCGTCTGACATGGACAGCGCCTTACAGATTAGGCTACGGAAGCCCATCAGGATTTAAATTACGTCTGCTGACAACCGAGTGTGGAGAATTCAACGTTAACACTTTGATGCACGTCTTTTTCTTCTACTTTGAACTACTCTGTCATCTGTTGGTCAGCCTGAATACTACACAAAATGGTGGGCCAGAATATAAACCTGTGCTCTTAGATATATGAAGATAAAAAGGTGGTATTAAAAATGACCCACCAGAGAAGATACCAAAACTTTACAATTTAGTTAAAATTTAACCCAGAGTTTAATGAATAGAACTTCTGATCTGAAAATATTATCCAATACAATGAACTCTTGGCTCTTTTGCTTTTTCAATTATTTTGTTAGTCAGCCTGGGTACTAACCAAAATGGTTAGACAGAATATAAACCTTTGTGCTCCTAGATATACGAAAAGGTTGTATTAAATATGACCCACCACGAAGATACCAACACTTCAAAAGTGGGGTGAAATTTAACCCACGATGCTTCAAAGAGTTAAAGATATCTAATATTTCAAAGAATTGGCCATCCCTAACCGTAGATCATCAAAACCAACATGGTAATCAATGAGAAAATATAATGCTTCTGCGATTATCACCGTCAAATTACTTCATGTGCTTGTAAACTGATAAGCAAGACAATTGGGAAAAGGAGGGTTAATATAAAGTTGATAATTCAACAAGAGAATCTGGACTGGAAAACGACACTCCAAGGTTTCTGGAGATGGTTTTATTGGCAATCTGAAAGTTTCACGAGAAATTTATCATGCAGCCTGTGAGCACATAAAAACAAACGACTGCAGATTTTGTATTCTTTTACTAACCTTAACCGATGATGCTTCAAAGAATTAAAGAAAAACAAATACGAGAAACGCTTAAATATTCATTGGCGAACCCTAACCCTAACCCTCAGTTGAAGGAAATGGGTTGCACGTTTGGACAGAAAAAGAAACTCAGTCTAATTTTGTATTCTCCATGTTCTACCTTGACCTGTTTTATTCTTCGTAAAACTTTCAATCTCTAAAATCTAAAATAAGAAGAAATAAAACTAGAGAGAGATAGAGAGACGGAGAGAGACAAAGACAGAAAGAGAGAGAAAGACAAAGAGAGAACAACCAGAAAAATTGATGAGCTTGGCTCGTTAGCCAAAACAGCGTTTCCGGGAACTTTGTTCGGTACTTCCGAGTACATGTGGGGGCCAAGCCAACAAAAGCTTCTTCCGTAACGATGGGAACAGCTACCAAAACAAATTTCAATTCTTGAATATTATCACTTCGATGAAATTGCAACCGCACTGGACGGCTTTACAAAACGACTTCGTCTGGATTTTTCTCCATCACATTTGAAGGATTTTTAAAAAAAAATTTTTTTTTTTTGCTTTTCACGGTTAAGAACCACCGCCTCGGCTTGAACTAATTGAAGAATATACGATTCATGCAAACATGTACCCAATGCACAAAATTGGTCGGGCGATCGACGGGCGAGACCGCGCCGATAAAATCACGGATATACTCCTTCAGAAACAACTGGAACAAATTGACAAGGTGCAAAAGAGTTTTGTCAAAGAAATGACGGCGCAACAGAACCTCACAAGACTTCGATTCGACGACAAACTGATGCGAACGGAAAATGGATACGCGAAGCTCTGGGGAAGCAGAAATATGGCGAATATTTGGCTCGAGTTGAACCAGGACATGAGCAGGGCTTATAGCTCCACGGGATCAATGGGGGGTCGTAGGAGCAGCCAGAAAAAGCCCAAGCCCCTGTTAGCGCGTGGAAAGACAGAACTGGGTACTAGCAGCACCGGTGGAAGTAATAAAGCTGAAGATTCTACGGGTCAGACGGCCGAAACAGAAGGTTCGTCGGAAAGAACGGAAACCAGGCGATCGATTACTGGAGGGCAGAGGCCCGAATTTCAACGGAATGTCACGTTTGTAAATTCTAGAACGTTGCGTACTGATTTGGGTGATATTCCGAAGATCACTCCGATCCGAATTACACGAAATGGACTAATGGCTAGCGAGTATTGCACCCTGGGGAAAGTCGAATCCGGTACCGGGAATCACCGGAGACAGAACTACCATTTACAAAATCATTGCTGGGGGAGCAAGTTCTTCTCGAACCAGCGCACGCCGAGACGTCACAACCAATCTAGACGATACAGTAAAATCAATTCACCCACCAAAAGTTTCCTGGGTGGAGTCGATGTCAGCGACTGTTTTGCCAACATCTCCCTCAGCAATAGTTCGAACAATTATGAAACAAAAATCAAGGACTTTTGTGATTCATTGAAACATTTAATTGTAACATCGACCAACGATAATTAATTGAACATCGAAGTTTCTAGAAAAAACTAGAAAGCCCATACTTTTGCCAACGTCATACACGAACTAAAAAAATGAATGAAAATCAGTTCATATATAGCTACTGTGCAGGGAAGGTAACTGTAAGTTTCCATTTTTCAATTTTTGGACTATTGTATTAAGATATGACAAAATATCTCTCAATCGAAAAACAATTCTTGGATCCGCCCCATAACTTAATCAATACATCCCATGGGCCACACTAAATTTCATGGAGAAATTTTGGAGATATTGTGTTGACAGATAGACAAACACGAGTGAATACATATACCTCTTCCAAATTATTTACCATTTTATAAACGAGGGATTATTTTTTGAATTTGAAAGACAACAGAAAATTACAATTAAAAAAAACTCTGAATCAGAATAAGTTTGTACAGAAGGATTTATCTATCTATGTAATGAACAGTGACTTTTCTTGTTTCTCTGTAACAATGAAATCTCCCACTTAAAGGTAACAATTTCTATCTATATAATGAAGTGTGACTTTCTATTTATTTGTCTGTAACAATGGACAATGATAAAAAATATCTCCAACCTACCACTTGGAACAATGAACAAGTTCAGTTTCTTTTCTTAAAAAGATAATTCCATAGAAATTCAAATGTATCCATGGATTTTCTAATGGGGATTAATTAGTTTCTATAAATTATGTTTGGTAAGTTTTAATTTAGATTAACTCACATGAATAACCAACTTTAACAAATTTTGTTCAGACAAACTATTATAAATTTCATATTAATTTTCTATGTAAACTTGTTTATAACAAAGAATTCAATAACATAACAATGAATGTAAATTGTTTCGAATTGTATATCCTTTGCTTAATGTTATCAGCCGGTTACTGTTATCTAAGACAGTCTTAAATCGATCACAATAAGCAGCTTCCTTTGTATATATATATGTATATATATATAGTAGAAAAATATTTATTGGTTCATAACCTGTACAGTTGGTTTCACGAGAATTTGAACATCATTTTTCTACAATATCCGCTCTACTAACGTATTGAGCTTTCTTCAGTTGGAAACAGGTCTATTAATATACTTATGCTGATTTGGGACGCATACTTGTAACCACTTATATATATATATATTATATATATACACACACGCAGACACACACACATCAGTAAGTCGGTAGCCTAATGCTCATAAAAGCATTTTATTTCATACAATATTTATTTTTCAACATAATCTTCTTCCTTGTCAATACACTTAATTCAATGATGAATATTAATCACACAGATCGAAAATTTCAAATCAAAATACAGCTAATAACTGTGTCCAGCAACAAACTTATTGATCCACTACTGTGTGTCTATACACACAAACACCAATTAAGCAGTTCACGTCAGTCAGTTAAGCAGATACCTTAGATACACACAACACCACTTCAATTAAGGTTTTCTCCATCCACATACTATTTAAAAATATGAAGTTTATCTTGAACTATCTCTTTTGATCTAATATACACACACCACTCCCCAAATTCACACACACACCAAGATGATACACTCCCTGGAGATCAATACACACAGCTCAGATGAGGATCAAAAATAAATCACTTCCCTAAACCACTTAATTTTAATTAATAATCACTAAACTCACCCACATCCGGAACACCATACTAAAAGCCAGACATGGACTCTATAAAACAGACAACCTTTTGTATTTGTCACTTTTTCTGAGGAAGCCAGTATGAACTGGCAAAACGTCAAAATAAACTAAGGAAAGCTCATCTGTACACAACATGGTCTTCTGAATTGTCTTTTCACTCTCTCTCTCTATATATATATAAAAACACAGATTGTATTAAGTCAAATTTAAGATTCAAGGTTAGACTTGAAAGAATCTTTATGATGTCCAAAGTATGAAAAATTGGGCGCTTGGAAGAAAAAATACAGACTTTTCTGAAATCTATTATGGAAATTTTAAAAAATCCCAGTGACATGAAAAACATTTTGAAAAGAAAATCATGTATGTATATCGATATGTGTGAACTGCTCCAGTTAAATGAATATCAAACATGTAAATCTTTTTTTAATGATTATTTAGAATTTGTATATTGAGAAATAAATTTACTTCGATTAGATTAATTGTTGTCATTGTGTTTATTTATTTGGTTTTCTTTACAGGCAAACATTGTTTCTGTTGCATTTATTTTGGAAATTGTGAAATCTGTCTGGTCTATGCTTTGAAAAGAATTTTGCAACGAATATTTGAATTCCTTTGTTCTGTCAGAAGAGAGAGAGCGCAATGCTGGTGTTTTGCAAATCACATACACACACGCACAGTGTTGGCCAAAAGGTTTGGTCAGTTTATCGAGTAAAAATAAGATATTTCTTATTGAACATATTTACCACACATGGCCTAGTGAATAGAAGCATTGGTTAAGTGTATTTAATCGGTGTGAGTTCAATCTGTGGGTTGGGTAGTGCAAAAACTTATATACTCTGGAAGTGGCAGACAAGCAACATTGCAAGGATGAATTGAGACAAGAGATCCTCTGGCATGGACAGTAGAATGAGAACACTCTACCCCCATGGATTGAATAAAAGGTTTGGGTTGAGAACATTACCAAATACGACAGGCACCTGAAGAAGTTCCTATAACTACTAAGATGAGGACACCAGTTTGAATAAATCAGTGTATAATAAAAAGGATGAGATAGTCATTCATGAATGATGCTTTAACCATTAGGATGAATTAGCAAAGAAGAAGTATGCAATATCCTCCAGCATGGACAGCAGAATGTGAATAATCTACCCCCATGGATTGAATAAAGGGTTTGGTTTTACATTCCCAGGTTACCAACTACGACAAACACCTGAAGACCAGAGGATACAGCGACGGAAACATTGAGACTATAACAACCAAGATGAAGACACTAGTGTATGATAACCAAATATTTAGGTTAGAGAAATTATTTTTACAAGTTTCGCATATGCCCAGCTTTGTAAATCATTGGACAGTTTTCTTTTCACTTGTCAAAATGCCATCTCTGTTGTCATTTACTTCTTGACAAATGTTGTAGAAAAGCAGCCCTATGCAGAAGTTGTTATAGTTATTAAAAGTCATTAACCAAAACTGTTTCTTCAGTTTTTAAGTGATTCTGGCTGGATATGTGTCATCTGTATAGGCCACACCAATGGAGCTAAATGGCTGAACATTTAAACATTTACTCCTTATTATGTTTAGAAAAAATTTCTTTTTTTTAACACCCGCCGCCCCATATGTTGGGGGATTTACAATATTAGTTTATGCTAAATTGGTTTCTTAGTTTGTGTCCAAGAGCATTCATGCTTTTTTTGTTGTCGAAAATTCAGACTTTTTAGTGATCCAACAAAAGGCGAGAGAAGAAAATTATTCATTGATCACCCCTCTTACCAATTTTTTAATTAATCACTGCCAAGACATTGGTCACATGACAGTTTCTATCAAATGACTAATCAGACCTGTTCATTGTTCTTTGAAAGCTATAATGCAAATGAAGCAATTATTTGATTTCAGCTGTTCTCCTTTAGCAAATATCTGTTTCACCTCCAACCCTTTGTGTATGTCTATCTTGCTTCTCTCTCTCTTCCCAACCCCTACCAACATATTTTACTTTTAAAGTGTGACAGATGGACAGACATCTTATTATAATGTAGATTTAAACATGAAAAGATTTATTCACATGCTGCTATTGTCATCCAAATATTAATTGCCAAGTCAATTAACCCATTGTAAATCTATTTACTGTGCAACATTTCTACATTGTTCATTAGCAGAGAAATCTAAAAATATAAATATGTGCCCACACAGATTAACTGTGAAACCTTTGAACTGATTTTTATCAAATTTGACTGATATAGTCTTTGCACAGGCAAACAAAATGTTGAACAAGGTTATATTTTTTTCATTGGGTCACACAAGTTGAGATACTGTACAAGTCAAAGTATTCTTTTTATCACAGAATTATTTTATCAAACCTTGTGGAGAATTGCTTAAAAATTCAAAGCTCCTTGTAGTGATAACCTTATTAGTAAGATGACTTATGTTGCCTGAATTAATATGGTAATCTGTACTGGAGTCTAGAGTTAAAAATATGAGTTTATACTAGTATATTCTTTTCTTGGCAATATATATATATATATACAACTACTACTGCATTTTTGAAAACTAACCTCCAGACTGAGGGTGCAACAGCCTGAGTTAATCAGTGTATAATGGAGCCAGTTATATTCTGTGACCTAAATTGATGCATTTGTATTCCTATCTAGATTTTGGAGTGAGCATAACATACATTGGTTTGGTTTGCAGATCTGGAGTCTTCATGTATTTCCGGTTAAAAGAGAAACAAGTAATTAGTTTGGCTATTGGAACAGAGGTTCTCAAAATAAATCGAATTACCTATTTTTCACATTGCCTCGTTATCTTTCGATATGACCCACCTTTCCATTTTCAGCTATGACCCGAAAATCTGGTGGACCCAGGCAAGAACTAATGACTGCAGTCTCGTCAAGTACCAGAGTTTCAACAACAGTATTTTGACGATGCACCACGGTACATACACACACTCCCCTTAATGAGTAGGGAAAATGTTTTTTGAAATTTACAATGCAAGTTTATGCCAAGCTGCATTCTCCCTTGTTTTGTTTTTTTAAATTTGGACATAGTGATCACTGCCTACCACTACTGTTTTGGTGATTCATAATTTCCCTTGGAATGCTAGTCCTACCTATTGCCCCCACCCCTACATATATAACAAGGCAGGGTTGTCATGTGGAAAGCAACACCTTTTTTTTTCTTTAATCATTTATAATTTATCCAATGAATTTAGTCACAAGTCTAAAGGAAAAAGCTTGTCCTGCCTTGTTGCAAATACCCATTGTTAGCAGATAAACATTTTTAATTACCCAAATTGTTTTTTTACACCATAGACAGTGTTAAATTTACAGTCTCAGAACATTATCTCTTACTCATGCCAAATGCCAAATACTCAACAATGAAACAAGTGAATCTTTTAACACACCATATTCAAGTTACCACAAGAACTTTATACAAAAGACTTTTCCATTTACTGGACAATCTAAAATGAACACTATAACATTTAAACTCTTTAAATTTGTATCCTTATCATAGCAATTAATTCTTCTAATATAATGGGATCTAAAAAAAACAAGTTTCTTGAACCTTTCACCTCATTCAACATTTCATCACAGAACCTCTTGATCTCATGTAAAATAACCTCTTTTTAACTTTGTATTTTATGCACATATATATTCCTTTATTGCCCGTTTACAAAATGCCTTGTTTAATTCATTTCATGCATAATGGCACAACTGCTTTGTTAAACACTCCTCTTTCAATATTTTCTAGTTGACTACTAGAGGAAGAGGAAAGGTGAAGCAACTACATCCAATGTTCCCTGATTATTAAATTGAACTGAGTGTACGTTAAAATTAGTAAAATATATTTATAGTTGAATATTACTTCAAGACAAAAAGAAGTCAGATCTTTAAAACTAAATAATAATTCCACTACACACTAGGAGATTAAATAGTTTTTATCCTGTTTATACAGCATAGGTGCCGAGGACTTAAAGGTTAACAGTACAGAAATAGGAATCGGCAAACAGAATTCAAACTCCAGCTGGGACAGTTTGCATTTACTTTGCATTAATGCACTTGGAAAAGGCATGAGTTCACTTCTACGGGTAAATAGCAGGGCAGCTGGAAATCTTTGGTCCTGTAAGGCAATCCATTTTGGGCCTTGGGCATTCCAGCCCCGTAAAAACCTACAATTGTTACAATGATTGGGTCTCCATTGATCGTTCAAGAAATGGAGACACAATCACTGCTTTGCTTTTTATACAGCAATATACTTATTAAATAATCTATATGCTGAAAAAGCTTTTGATAAAATCTGTTCCACCTAGATTTTATGGTAATTAGCACTTTTCATTACCACTAAAAACTTTCAAAACAAATCCTCAAGGAAAAATACTTAAAAAGCATTTTCCATAAAATTGTCTTTTCCCATAAATATTTACTAGGCTTAGCTTGGCACAAGATCAAAGGACTCATATCTTTTCATCCAATCCAAACCTTAAAACAACAGCATTTGAACGCAAAGAGCTGTGAAATTCTTGTCTGAATTTTGTTAGACAGAGTGTTTTAATCATTGTGTACGGTTTAGTCCGACTATTCTAATCATTGTATGTGGTTCAGTTGGATTATATTCCTCATTGCAAAGGCTGGAGGGTAAACAGCTGGAACATTGTGAACAAATAAGCAACATAGTCTGACTAAAACACATACAATGAGCAGTGAAGTTGTAAGCAACTTCAAAATTGCCTTGAAATTTCTTAATATGGATCTACAACCATTTCTTCTGCTAATGGACTTACCTTTTGGTCAACTTACCTGGCAGGACACTTTCTCAAATTAAACTGCTGCTATTTAAAAAAAGAAAGAAGAAAGAAAAAAGTCCACTGAATAATATTTTCAAATGCTGAAGAAATGGAGAAAAAAAAAAAAAAAAAAAACACAATCAAAAGATAAAATTACTTAAGTTGAGCATCAGATCACTTAAACATCCTCCTCACCCTAGACTGGTTTAGGGGGAAGGATGTTAAAGTGATCCTGAGCATCATTTTTTTTTTTCTGGCTGCTTTTTGCGCCCTGGAGAGAATGAAAGTAAGGCTTTCCAGGTGCGGATCCAGTCTCGCAAGACTGATGGATGCCACCCAAAATCATTGTTTCCATTTATAGTATTTCTAAACAGATATTAAATTATCTTTTCTCAAAAGAATTTTTTTTTTTTAAACTTGATAAACTAAAGACCTCACAGGCACTGAATAAAATAAATTCTACCAACAAATTAAAAAATTGCCACCTTTTTTGGCATCTATTCTTCAAATGGTCAGCAATATTGAGTTCAAGAATTCACAAGACAAACAGAAAAAATTAGAGTTAATTTAAAAAGAATGAAATCACAGGAATATAACCACAATCCAATTGATTAGTTTTACCCCAAACCCCCCCTCGTCATCTCAATGACCAGGGAAAAAAAAATGTCATAGGAAAAATAGTCATGGAAAAATATTCATAATGTACATCAATATACGCAGGGAAAAAATATTTTCTGATAAGATACTCTAATTACTCGTGTAATACGTGAGAAAAAAAAATCAGTGAATTTGGATCAAGTTGTAGAGAAAGAGAAATGGATATGTGATTTTTATGTTTTACAAAAGAAATTGTCCGAACATTTTGTGTTGTGGCCGTCAGTGGTGGGGGAGTAAAGTCTAAGGTGAAAAGTGAAAGGTGAAAGATAAGGGTTCAGAGATCACATTGTACTTGAGTAAATACAGTAATATTTTATTTACTTTATAGTTAAAATAATTAACAAGCTGCAGGGTCAAACGCCTCTCCTACTCAGACTGAAGATGATTACTGCAACGTTTGTATTGTATATTTAATAAATAAATTTGTAGATATGTAAGACTTGTCAGTTTGGCTCAGTCAGTAAGAGCTGCCACTTGATTTCAAATCACAGTAGGGAAATGTTAATTTTATAAATGTATTTATTTATTAGAATGAAATAAGCCTTTGTGGATTTGCAACATATGCAAGACTTGTCAGTTTGACTTAGTCGGTAAATTAGGTCAGGATTGTTCTTGTTCTTAAATTCAACTTGGACAATATTTCAATAAAATGTTGACGATATGTCACATTTTTGATAGTACTAAAATAGTGTTGTCAGTGTGTACAAGACACATTGTCAGTTAAAAAGTGTCTTAAAATATCATTTGATTACTATACAATCATCAACATTTACTGTATTAAAATATTACTTATTTTATTACTATAAATTAAATGAATTAAAATATTACCATAGTTCTTGCCACATAAGATGCGGTTTCTTTTCCTAAAAAAACGCCTGTCTTATGACGTCAGAAGACCGAGAGTTCGGCTAAACTTGTGTGTATGACGCACCTAAACATCCCTTTTTGACAAACATCTCCCGTCGATCTCAGATTGAAATATATATATGATTAAAAAGTGATTTTGGTTTATATTCATACCCTGAAGTAATAGAGTATGCTAAAGAGCAATATGATTTGTTTCTACAAAAGTAAAATGTTTTATTTCAACATTTGTTTCACCAAGGCAAGGGCTCATATCCCTAGTCTTAATTTGCCTATAACCATATAAGAATTAAATATGCAGAAATAAATATCTTGTTTGTTTCCTGAATATCTTGAAAATCGAAATGAATAAAATATGTACAGTAAGTTTATAGGTCGCAGCCCCTCTACGGTTGTGATGCCGTACGCCATACAGTGTAAACAAAATGGTTTGTTCCATAAAATGTTCTAATTTTGAACATCTACCTTTATCTGAATTAAACTTTTGTGGGAAATTTGTGTATCATTAAGAACATATTTGAAGAAGGTAAGGAATAATGCCAACATGAGTTTAATAATTCACTGACATTTGGCCAAAACAATATATTGTGGCAGTCAAAGTTTTGGGACACAAGTTTCCTCAGTAAATCTTATATTTTTTTTATTTTCCAAGAATTTCTTTGTTATAAAGGGGGTGCATCTTATGACATGCAGTATCTTATGTGGCGTGAAATACGGTACTTATTTTATTACTATAAATTAAATGAATTAAAGTATTACATATAAAAGATTTTCTAAGACTTTTCTTCCTAGCATACATAATGATTCCCCAACTGTCACCTTATGACTCCCTATCACCATTCCAAATACGAATGCAATTAAAACTGATTTCAATATCTACCGTTGTCTCTTGCTGTGTGTAAAATGGTATAAGTCTTAGGGGATGAACAAAAACAAGGCATACTAACCAATAGAGACTTACCCATCAAATGAACAAAGCAAAGATAGTTACTCCATCCATACCAAATCCTTATAGCAGTGAAGCATTGATATAATAAGAATTAACAAAACATTGGCTATGAAATATGATATACAATAACAATTTAACTTACCATCATGTTGGAAACTCTACAAGATCTATCTTTTATTATTAAGTATTGTAAACCATTATAATTAATTTTGACTACTATCTTAATTGTATGTTTTTTATCGCAACGTAACTCAAGTCTGTCTATAATTCTGAAGGCTCATTAACATTCAAAGAGTTTTTTCAGACAATTGAACTCCTTGTTGTTTATGTTGTTCACACATTTTGGCTGATTTATTCTACAGCCTTATTCAGGTGTATATGTAAAATCCATATATGTAAACGTGTTAATTAACAAGTGTGGCTGTTAACATTTAAATGTTCTGTGTAATACCGTTTTTTTTTTCTTTTTACTATACACTACTGGAGAAAGAGACCAGAAAAAAGGACCATCTTTCTTTATGGATATTACATCTGAAGAAGGCCGTAGAGTGAATCAGCTGAAAGGTTGTATGAACAACATAAACAATGAGTTCAATTTTCCGAAATACTCTTTGAATGTTAACTCAAGCCGTCATCAAAGGACAGTGAGTAAACCGCACGAATCAAAAATAAAGTATAAGCTAATGGTGAGACTCAAACTCATGTCCCTTTTGCTTAGGGAAACCTGGTAAACGCTCAGCTGCTCTTAACAGTCTGAGCTACGGCTTGGGAGAAGATCAAATCTAACCCTTAAACCTACTCTTTATTCTTGATCACTCCGGCACAATGTTGTTTCTGAACTGGTAGAATCAGCAAAGCAATTATCTTTTAGTAGCAAATAAAATAGAAGTCAAAATGAATAATAATGGTCTACAATATCTACTCAACAGACTAAGCTTAAAAGTAATGAGAATAATATTCACATACATCCTAAAGAAAAATAATTGAATATTTTTCTAATGAAATTGTATAATTTAGTATTTAAACTTTGTTTGCACAACAATAATAACTGTTGCGGCTTTTCATTTCTAGATTAGACTGAATAAAACTGAGAAAAATGGACCAGATCTTCTCATCTGCCTTTAAAACCTGCATAAAAAAGAAAAAAGAAAAAGAAAAAAAGGTTAAGTGCAATTTCTTATAAATTGATTTTTTTTAAAACTAAATGTGAAAACATTTTATGACAATAGCCAATTAATCCTGCCTAGAAATATTTAAAATAATCAAATTGAAGAAAATCATAAACAAATTTCAGCCTATTTTCTCCACTTTATATTATAGATCAACTTGGATCATGACCTTACCAAGAGGACAAAGATATGCTAAGATCACAGAAAACCGAATTAACTAGTGTAGATTAACTTGAAATCCTTTCAGAAAAAGGGCTGGGAAAAAAAAAAATCATTTGTACTAATTTATACTTACCATTTTAGAAAACAAAGCCATCTCCTACATGGCAACAATGTTACTAAAAACATTCAATATTGTAATCGTTTGGGACCTCCTTTTCATCTTTCAACATTTTTGCACATCAATCTGCTTGAATAAGTGTTATTTTAATTTTATTTTAATATACCTTAACATAAATTCTACCAAGATGTTCCTTTTGGGTCAAACCTGGCTAAAGGAAGAGGGTTGCTTTTGGGACTAGCAACTCTACCCCAATTTAATCAAATACAGGCTTCCATCGCTATTCGAAAGTCAATTGTTCCTATAAAAAAAAATGTTTGTAAGCCGAAATGGCATAAAGTGTAATAGCAATCGCCATTAATTCATATTGATGATTTTATCATAGGTTGAGTTGATGGGAAGTACAGGAGATTGAAGTGTAGGAGAGCGGGGCTGCTTCCATATGAATAATCGACGCCCTTCATCAAGCCATACAGGATGCGGATATCATTAAATCGACTTTGAAGGGGTTGGTTACCATATCACTGTCACAAATTTATATTAATTCAATGTTGACTCTTGATCTTAGGTAGCAAGCACTCTTGATCTGCTGCAGTAGCAAGTAAGTTTAATTAATATTAAACTTACTTGCTACTGCAGCAGCATCACTCCAGCAAGAGCCTGGTCATGAAGATTCCTTTTCAGAAGGGTTCATGACACATGCTGGTTAAAACCTACGGAAAGCCAGTTCATCAAATAATTTTCCAACAACAAATGCAAAAACCCTGTAATCGGTTCAAGTGGTGAACTGGAATCCACAGGGGAAGAGAAGAGTTGGGAGGGCAAAGTGGACCTGGAGAAGATCAGTAAGGAGTGAGGCAAGGGCAGCCAGACTGATATGGGCCCAACGGAGGGGAACTGCCCACATGGAGTGGCTGCAGTCCTATGCTCCGCAAGGAGTCTACAGGAACAACAAAAACACCTTAGCATAAAGCTCAAAAGGATGTTTCTTCGAAATCAAAATCACAGTTTGTTTTAATGTCAGGTTTTAGGATGTCAACGATGACATCTTTTGGTAACAGTATTACACGAGGACAAGAAATTTTATGTTGAACATTCATCCACTCCATTTGACAATTCTTTCTACTCCTTTTAATTGTGGCCTATTAATGTACTTGTAAAACCTGCAACATCCCACAACTATCAATTGCACTTTGCTATCAGTGGTTTCATTAATATTTAAAAACAAATTATTTATTCTAAGAATTAATCAGAAGGAATTTATAATCTAAAACAATTAAATGAATGTAACAAAATGCAATAGACCAGCAAAATTAGGTTGCATAGCAACAAGAATAAGGCCTCAGATAGTTCTGGGTTCTTGAGTGGCTGATAAAGTCTCAAGTGAACAAGAATGGTGAATTTGGACTTCATTGACCCCAACAAAAGAGGGATCTCCGGGACATATATATTTTGGACAATTCAGGCCACACCAGAAGCATCACAGGTATAGCAGCAAAAGACAGTGGTAGAAACACATCTACCCAGGTTTGAGCTAACAGCAACGCATTTTCACATCATTTGCCATCTATGCCCTTCTGCATATTTCATCCACTACGCATGTGTTCACCCCAAAATCTGTCTGGTCTTTGTAGCTATAAAGAATAAACATTTTTCTACGTGGCATGCTTTTTTTTTTCACCTTATTGTTTCTAGTTCCACATGTCTCACAATTCGCATTTTTCAACTATGCCAGTTCTTTTTCACAGCTACATCTGATTTCACAAGGAATTCCCTAGAAGTGGACCTTGAGGAAGTTGGCAATGCTACATAATAATTTGACACTGTTCACGAAAAAAAAATCCAGAGATTGGGAAATTTAATCCCTTTGAAATCCAGCAGTCCTAAAACCTATTTCAGAATTAAAATGAAACCACACATTAAAATTCTGTTCATTTTCTCTTATTATTCTCAGTAAAAAGACAAAAGTATTTTAAGGGAGACAACTATTGAAAACTGGTTAATAAAATAAGACTTCTACTTTTTATTAAATTTGACTAGTTTTTACATTCTTCCTAGTCAAATTTAATAAAACATGGTGCGTTATAATACTTCATCTAATAATAATAATAATAAAGATTGATTTATAGAAAAAAGACTTGTTTGGAAAAGTATGAGCCAACCCTGATGTTTGCATTGTTGAGAAAACCTGCCTTTCTTATTCCTGCATTTCACTGTGCAATAAATAAATTTTGAATAAAATGTTGCCTTAATATCAAGTTATTGCAATTCTGATGAGATTTCTTTCAAGCTTAGATTATATAGCTGTGAGGTTGTCTATAGTTTGGAGAAGAATCCTTGACATTCGAAGAGTTTTTCAGACAATTGAACTCGTTCAACATTTCAGATAATCAATTCCACAGCCTTCTTCAGTCTCACTATCCGTATGTAAAGAGAGGGACTCTTTTTCAGTAGGAAGGAGTTGAAAATATCTTACAATCATTGTTATAACAAGAAAAAAAAAATTTGTTAGCTACCATTTTTACTGGGAACTATGAAAAAGAGAATCTCACGCTTTACATACGGATAGTACACCTAAAGGCAATAGAACGGATTGGCCGAAATGTGGGGACCAACAGAAATAATGAGTTCAGTTTTCCGAAAAACTCTCTGAATGTTACTGTCTCTATGATACATGCACAATTCAATTTCCTCAAATCTGGCCACAGTTTAAAGATTTTCTTCAACAATGCCTATGAATTCTTTAGTTGAATCTGTAATCCATATATATAATAGAAGATACTACACTCTGATCCTAGGCAGAGCACGCAGTTACGCTAATTACATCATCAACCAGATGAAAAGTCTACCAAGTTCCATCAACGAAGAACAATTACACCACTCAACTCTGTAGTAAATTGACCGTAAGAATAAAAAGAAATTTTTTTGTAAAAACCATCCAAACCTAGTTTTCTTTTTCTCCTTTAAATTCACTTGCAACTAAACAGCTATATCTGTAATGTCAATAGCAAG
>VCCN01000055.1:166510-179664 GCA_006491835.1 Architeuthis dux
GGGGGGGGGTTAAATGTTGAAGAGCTCAAAGAAAATAGTCTATAACTTTGAGAATAGTCGTTAATATTCCAACTTTTGTCCAGGCAATTAAATCTCTTCTTCCCATCTTTGATGTTGTCAACAATGTTTCGGCCAATTCATTCTTCAGCCCTCATCGGTGTATAATTCAAGAAAAGAGGCAAACCATTTGTGGTCAATAATATATCTAACAGAAGAATAGATTTTTCGCCAGCACCAGGTACACATACATAATCATACCACCAAATCAAGAGATTCCACATTATACACAGGCTGGAGAATGGATCAGTCGAAATGTGTTGACAACATCAAAGATGGGAAGAGATTTGATTGTCCAAAACTAAAGAATTTTTTTTACCTTCATCTTAATATTTTAGGTGCCTAAGATGAAGGTAAAAACTAGTCAAAATTAATAATAGTGTTACAATATTTTCATCCAATAATTAGAATAAGTTAAAATTAAAAATAAATTAAATATTGATGTATAAAAGTTGGAATGTCAAAGAAAATAGTTCTAATTTCAATTTACTTATTGCTTACCAACTGATTTTGTTTCACTAACCGGATTGTGTATGTGTGCATGTTTTTATAGAAAGTAAGATACCAAGTTACCTGGGTAATATGTTCACCCTGTACAGTCCACTTAGAGGACATGCGAAGCAGCAACATCAGATTCCGCAAAGGGAAATTCACCAAAGCACCATGGAGACAACTGCTGGAGTTGGAGTACAGCTGAAGAATGAAAATGACCTGGAGACACTGGCCAGAAACGGCTAGAAAACAAACTGACCTTAGTAGGATCTAATAGAAGCTTCAGAGGTTTCATTGAAACTATATTCAAGTCAACAATGTGTTGCATTCAAGAATTAGCCAAAATTTTCTATGAATTATCTTTCTTGTTTGTGCTGCATCATAAGATGTTAATCTAAAAAATTCTTGAATTATTTCTTATTGTAATGAACATAAAATTTACAGTAGCAGGTGATATAATCCAGGTAAACAATGTAGATGACTAACCTTTAGAAAAATAGAATAGAAACTATATAGGTGAAAAAGAAATAAAACATTTATAAGATTCCAAATGACATGTTTTCACTGAAGCCAGGTGAATTCATTTTGCTGTATAATTTAATGGTTTTAAAATTGGCAAAGAAATCTTAGAAAGAAATTCTCCAGTCCAATAATAATTGGAAATCAATAAGGATGAAATGGTAAAACTCTCCAGAAATTGAAATAGTTGCAAGTGGTGGGACACAACATTCGATAGTTCAGATGTTAACATATCCAGAGGAATATTTCTGCACTGAAATTACAATGCTTTTTGGGGGAAAACCTCCAGTCAGTGTAGTCATCACCAGAAGACTTAAATCACTGAAGTTCTCTTTTACGGATGCTGCTTGAGAGGCCTCCTTACTTGGCAAAGCCATCATGAGAACATGAGGAGCTCCCATGATGACTTGGAAGAAGAAGTGCCACAAGGACTGTCATCGGACAGAGTGCCTTGCCCAGTTGGGGTGCAAAGGAAGAAAGATCTAGCAGCCAACAAGGCTCAGTGGAAACTGCATCAGGAACGTACTGGATGGATAACAGCAAGAGCCAAACTGAAAACGATGAAATACTAATTGTCACAGGAGAGTTCATTCTTCTTCAAACAAAACAATTACACACCATTGCTTGTTTTTTCTTCATAAATCTAACTTAATGCTAAGTAAGGATTTCTTAGCACAAATCTCTTTAGACAACGATTGAAGCTTCTAGGATCCTGACTAAGTAAGCAATAAATATACTGCATAGTTGGAAAGATTCTACTTTCCGTACAATTTTTTGCTTTCAACAATTTTATTAACAGCTGTTTTTCCCGTGAATGAAATCTTGATGGTTTTTTTTTCATTTTTTTCTTTTTTTTTTCATATTTTTTTTTCTCTTATCTTTTTTTTTTTTCATTGTTGCATATTTTTTACCTGATTTTTAAAAAATTTATCCATGCTCTACAAATTATTTTTTTTCTTTTCATTTTTTCTTTTCAACTTATTTTTTTTATATAACCTTTTCTTTTAATACTTAGGTTATGTTTTTATGTAATTTTTTTTTTATCTTTTTTTTTTTCAGTTTTATTTTTTTTTAATTAGAGCAGGACAATTTTTGTTCTTTTCTTTAATAATTTTTTTTAATAGGAAAAAAAAAAAAATCAGGTACATCAAAAACAATACAAAGAAAACTTTTGGGAAAATAACAGCAAACTTTATACATACATTTTTTTTGTTTTAAATAGACAAAAAAGTTTTTCAAAGCAAAAACTGCTTGAGCAATGTTTTTGGTAAAACCTATGTTTTGTACAGATTAGAACATCTTTAGCTTGGTGTTAGCTGCCTTCCATAAAGAGAGAAAATATAATCTGAAATTGGACAGGCAACAAAACCAAACATTAGATAAAACAAGAAACACTCCGTAAGGAGTCTTTGGAGAAAAAAAAAAAAAAAAAAAAAAAAAAAAAAAAAAGTAAAAGTAAAAGAAAAAAAAAGTCATCTCTGCAGTAAAAACACCATTCTTTAGTTTATGGGGCTACATATTCTTCTGCCTCCCAAGCAATCTAAATTTACTCCAGTAAAGCTTAAACTTTCAACAGATTTGAAAGTTTCTAAGAAAATTAAATCTCACAGAAATCAAGATAATCCAAAAATAATATAAATTAACAAAAATGCCATATTTTCTGAGTTGATAAAAAAATAAGACTAAGAATATAATTTAAAAAAGAGAAATCCAAAAATCAAAATTAAGATTTTCTTTCAATGAAATGAAATCACAAACTGCAAATATTAGATCCAATAAAAACTTGTTTGGGAATATAAAAAGAACCTTCCTCTTGAATAAAAATTAATTTAAATACAAACTTTTAGAAAACTACTAGTTAATACCCATGAAAAAATTCACGGATATTTTTGAATTTCTATTTTGTGAGAAAAAAAATAGTGAATTTGTTTCGGTTGAAGAGACCATAGTTTGAAATGGTGGGTAGGACGTATTTTTTTCAGCAAAATTTTAACTCCCTAGTGGAAAAGTCCAGTGTTACGACCAGGGAAGAAGAAGAAAAAAAAAAAAAAAAAAAAAAAAAAATATCACTGTTCATTATTAGAGTAGACCCATTCTAGTGGGATTTGTAAGCTAGAGGCCATATGCTATCTTCATTCAATGAAAAGACCAAAAGGATTATCCGAGGAAAAGAACCTTCATACAAAACAAAGGGTAATTCTCCTCCTAGACTAAATTCAAATGTGTGAAATATCAAGAAACAACCAAGATTCAATCAAATGTGTAACTTATTTATTGACATTTGATATCAAAGAAAGAATGCATCATTTACAGGAACCACATTTTCATCCACACGTATAATAATTAGCAATGTGCATTTGTTGTCTGTAACGCTTGTGTCATCAGTGACGTAACTTAGTAAAATGGAATTTTATGTTACGTTAAATTGTATCTTTCCTTAAGTTCACCTTTAGATCAGTTTAATATTCAGGGAATTAAGAACATAAGAAAATGCTGCGCAACATGTTTTTGATATTTTAGAAGTACAATGCAATAGCAATTGAACTCCTTGTTATTTGTGTTGTAAACACGACGAACGATGTTGAGAAAAATCAAAGAGGCAGCTCACATCAAAATTTCAACCCGATGTGGCTTCCACTTAACAAACCTAAACCCGACAAGACAAAGACACAGAAACACCCGGGCCATGTGCTATAAGGGTTATCCCCTTTAAACATAACTTCTGTTTAACCCATCACACTCGGATTTTGCACCTGAAGAAGGCCAAAGAATGGATCAGCCGAAACGTGTTTACAATGCAAATAACAAAGAGTTCAATTGTCCGAAGAACCATTTGAATATTAATGACCCTTCTCAAAACTATAGAAGATACTTAATTATTGCCATCATTTTTTGATAAATAACCTTCACATTTTACCTTCATGCCATACAATGAACTTTTAGTATTTTTTAATAAATTCAAGTCAGCAGAATAAAGGATAGCATAAAAAATAAAACTTGCAACTAAAATTGAACCACAATTAATATTGGCTTTGGACTTAACACTTGTGTTCTTGATACTGTTATGCATAAGGAGGTGTGAGTGGTATAACAGTTAATTGTGCAACAAGGGAATTGGCGAGCCGGGTTCAAACGGTGGCTGAGACTTTATGTTCACTTTGTACTAATGCCCTTAGGAAAGGCATGAATGCATCTATTCTATGCCCCAGCTATGGGTAAAATAGCAGGGCAGACTGGCTTCTCTAGCCTTGGAAGGCAACCAGTCTAGTAAAAGGACAATGCTGAATTCAAAACTGAGGAGAAGGCAACCAGAAACCACTCCACTATCCATCCCAAGAACAGTTATGGCAAGCTGTAGAGAGCCATGATCGCCTACATCCTGAAGAGATATGGCAGAAAGAGAGAGAGCTAGTATAAAATATTAACATGTAAGCAGTTTTATCTACTTTTAAAATGGTCTCTACAGTTGATTAAAAGCAAATACTAAAATTATAAACTAAAACTAGTAACAAAAAAAAAAAAAAAAAAAAAAAAAAAAGAAAAGATTTTGTACCAAATTGATATGAGTAACCTATTGGCTTACTTTATTAAAATTGGTCCATTTCTTACTCCTCAAGTAAAGAGCTCCATTTCCAAAACAACTATAATATGGAGAAAGGTGTCATTTGCAAATATGGCTGTGAAATTAGACTGGCAGTGAGGAGGTTCTGCAATCAAAGACTTCAATGAATATTTCCCAAAGAGTAGGAGACTTTCAAAAGGAAAGGTTGGATTTGAAAGATTTCAGATTATTCAAGATCATTTCAGATGACAACAAAAGGCATACCCAAAAGCAAATTAAATTTGTTTCTTTTATGAATGCTAATAACCAAAGCTGGTTTGACAAAAGTCATTGTCTGCTTTTGCACATCACAGGTGAGAAAAAAGTTTAAATAGAAGTTTATGCGACAAAATAGCCCTGAGACTACGAATAAAGTTTTTCTGCAGGATGAAAAAAAAAATCTGACAACCATTTAATTTACAAATGCTATGTTACACAAGATTGTAGTAATAGCAGCGTATAGAGTTAGTACTGCAGCAAATGGTGCCATGCTCTGGGGCTTGGCTTCACAGGAAATCTCCCATCCCATTATTTACACGAGGAGAAATGCAACAAGTCATTCACACCAGTCTGGTTATTTACTTGCAATTCCATTCCTGGATCGAGAAGTGTCTGGCACCACAAGAAAATATACAGGTATAAATGCCTATTTGGGGGAGGGAAGCAACAGGCTGTGCCAAGTGATGCTGCAGTGAAAGTTATCTTCTCCAGGAACGACTTTCTTCATCCTCTTCGTCTTCATCATCAGCAGCCAACAGAGAATCATCCAAGACAGCCAGGTAAGATGGTGAGCCAGGCAGCTGGAAAAGAGAAACATTCGAATTATACCATGAAAGGAAACAAAAAAACAAAAAAAAAAATACAATGGACCACTATAAATAGGTACAACAGGCGCCTGGAACTAGTGAAAAGAAAAAGAAAATTTTTAAAAAATAAAAAAAATCTTTTTTTTTAAATTGGGGGGGGGGGGGGGGGTACTTTTTTTTCCCTTCAATATTCCTGCCACTTCTTTATACTACTAGTTCTCTAACTTAAACTCCCTGCCATTTCTTAATACTACTTCTCAAACAAACAAATTCTCTCACACATTTCATTAACGTTTGAAAACTAGCAGTATTAAGAAGTGGCAGAGATAGTTTTTGCATCAAAATATTTAATTAAAATGTGGCAGGGATAGTTTTGGCATAGAAATATTTCAATACAGTGTGACCGGGAATGGCAGGGATGAAAAAATCTTTTTACAAAATAAGTAAAAGAGGGGTACTATATTTTTTCTAATTATAAATTCTCAAATAGTTTGCAAAGTTCATGGTATGATTCAATAAAAAGATAGCTATGAAGATAACTGAGAATACCACTAACGGTTTGTTTTGGAGAATCTTATATAAAAAGCATTGTTGGATTGTTTGTTGGTGGTGTTCAGTCATGCTAAAGCAGAGAGGGAAGGGGGTACTGAGAACAGACACAAAATGGGCTGCTGCTGGCAATATCACTACTACTGGTGTTGTCACAATTGGTCCAATCATCACCTGATCTTTCAGAAAACATTAACCAAGACAAAGAGAAACTCAATCATAGAGTGAATAAAAGCAGTATTGGAAATGACAGGAAGGCAAGTGGCCTCACAGTTAACAGCACGGAAAATGGAATTGGCGAACCAAGTTTAAACGCTGGCCGAGACAGTTTGTTTACTTTGCACTAACGCCCTTGGGAAAGCCATGAATCCATCCCTTCTCCCCCTAGCTATAGGGAAATAGTAGGGCAGACTGGGCTTTCTAGCTATGGTTGGCAACGAGTCTAGGAGAAACAACTCTGATTCCAAATCGGCCTGAAGTGGGATGGGCTCTGCCAGGGCTATCTCACCTTTAACACACATCCGTGATGAAATCATCTATGGTGCCCCAAACAACCCTGTACTGGCTTACAGGATTTTTTTTTTTTAAAAAGAAGAAAAGTAATTCACAACAAGTCATACCACTTCTGTTTCTTCGAGATCCAAAACAGTTGTGTCAGTTGCAATGGTGGAACCTGGAGTATACCACTGAATCTTCAGATCTTTGTCTTTGTACCGGGTACATTTTGTGACAGCCTGAAAGAAGAAGAAAAACAAACAATTATAAAAAGAACAATTTTGGGCATGTCACAAAAAGAGAAAATCATAGAAGGTAATAAAAAGTTTTTTTTAAATGCAGAGAATTTATTGTCACCAACAACTCAAATTCCTCTTAATAATTTAGTTCCTAACAAGGAGTAAACCTAAGGACAAGTCAAAGGGTTTCAAATTAAATACATCAAAGAGTTTTTATCAACAAGATGTTACAATTATAGATATACTTTTTAGGATAAAAAATGCATACACTAATGAAAGGAAAATGGTGAATATTTTAATATTTTCTGATACACTGTATATGTCGGTATAAAAGCGTCTGTCAGTTAAGAGACAACTCCCAATGGAGTATACACCCAGTGACGAAGACCCGGTTTCTGTTGCATGCGTCAGCTTAGTGATCATTGCAAGTTTCAAGTCTGGTCGAGACCAGGACTTTATTCTTACAAGTTTTTATGACCACCCCCTTGTCAGGATGCAAGTCCACTGAAGGGATACCACCACCCTAATCGCACAGCTTTCAGTGTACCCAATTAGCTGAGTGCACAGGGATATTTGTCCTAATGAAGAGTTTTCCACACTCTTCGCTTATACCAGGAATCGAACCCGGGACATTTTGCGTGTGAGGCTGACGTGCTAAACATTACATCATCCGTGCAGACGAAACAATGATTGGGTTTCCTTATATCGTTCGAGAAATGGAGAGAAAATCATTGTCTGTATTGTGCGACACGAGAGCATCTGGGGGCGAGCCAATCATTGGAGTGAACAAAAGTTGTAAACTGATCTACCAACAATCAAGAGATCAATATCTCTAATTCCATTGTTCGCCCCGGGGGCTCTGTCACTTTGGGCTTTATTGACGAGAATTCTGAATAAATTTCTAATAATAATAATAATAATAATCACAACACTAGAGAATATCGTGCACAGGTAAATGTGTCCTAATGAAGAGTTTTCCACCCTCTTCACACATACCAAGAATCGAACGTAGGGCTTTCTGCGTGTGAGGCAGACATACTATATGCCGGTATACAAGACATATTTAATTTTTAAAAAACAATGCAAATATCACACTGCGTCCAATACGCTTGTATTATGTCTAGGTAGCCATCTACTGAAGCTTGATAGGAGAAGTTATGGGGCTTGGACGAGTTGCAGGGAATGGTAGTCTTCCAAACACCCTTGTAAACCATTTATCTTATAGCCCAGCATATATGGTAAATGCAATTTTTAATAAGAATTCAAAAGTAAATTCTGAAAAAGACTAAAGACTAATTCCCAACTGAAGATTACTTACCTTCTCAGCATCTTGCCGACTCTTGAATGTAAGTATGACACTGGTATCTGTAGCATCAGGCTCCGATTTAACCACTTCACAGAACAACTAAAAGAGAGAGAACAAAAACAGGTCTGGTTAGTGACTCAATAGAAACCGTCATGTGACAAACATGCCAAGTTGTGGGTGTTCAATTTAAAAATTGGAAAAAAGGGGTGAACAATGAATTAACTTCTCTTGCCTTTTGTTACATCACTAAAATGTCCAAATTTTCAAAAAAACAAGCGTGAATGCCGCTGAACACAAACTAAGAGACCAATTTAGTATAAACTTACATTGTAAATTGACCCCCCCCCAACCTATGTTGACAGTTTTGGTTGATGGTTTCTAATACATTTTCTAAAAATGGAGATGATGCAACAATGTATATTTAAAACTCATTATAAAATCTAAACAATAAAGACAAGTTGAATTTCTAAATACATCAATTTGCCTATTTAGCAAGCTATAAAGTATGTGAAACATCTTTTCTCCGAAATGATCGCCATAGTAAAATCAGCCTTTGAAAAAGGCAGAAAGGTTGCAAGGGAATTTAGAGATTGGAGTTTCATCAATTATTCATTCTCATTTAGAATTAATATGATTAGAAAGAGGGTTACAGGAGATGATGAAAAACAATTACCTTTCAAAAACCCAATCTTTTAACTCTTAAATTCATTAAATCAAGGGCAATAATTTCTGATCAGAGTTACTTCCCTTGCACTTAAAGGAAAATATTTTTTTTTTAAATTCAATTCACAAAAGAGTTCCACTTTGTTTAGGAGCGGTTCAAAGCTGTTCATGAATTTAATAGTTAAAGTAAAAATTTCAAAAATCAAAATACGTAGGAGATTAGAAGAATTGCTGTAGTGAATGTTCACCCCAGAAAAACTAGGCTCTGGCTTAGGCCTTGTTTATTTAAACAAAAGTAGATTTAAAAACTTCCAACTGTTCAAAATGATGAAATGAATTTTTTTTTCAGATTCTCCAATTTTAAGCCATCCATAAAAAATAAAATAAATACGAGAAACATTTATCTGATATCAGAAAAACAAAACCAATTGGACACATTTTTGGAAGGTACAGAGAATATATATAAAAACTTAATTAATCTACATACTTTCTAAGGATTTTTATTTCTACATCGAATTCTTCACTAGAACAATTTTGGAAAACATTGTTAAACTTGAGGTATAAAATTGCTAATGTATTCTAATCATATCAGGTATGTACATAAACTATTCCAACAATACACATTTCAATAATAATTTTAAATATATTTAAAGAGCAACATGTTTTAAAGTTATTTTCTCTATCAACAAATCCCAAAATATTTGTTTTATCTAAATATTTAATTCCTAAACAACTCAATTCAAACAAGTGGGAAAAATCAAAATTAACTTACAGAGAAGTGTGCCATGATGTTTGCAAACTGATTCGACTCAAAACCGGATACATGAATTTGTTTGGGTCGGTTGTCCAGAGATCGACTCGACGTCATCATTTTGAGACCACGTCCTCCACCCCGTGCCCAAGAACTACCACCACGCATTCTCATTGCACCTCTGATCATGCCTCCTCTAGTCCCCCGACCTCGAGGTAACAAACCCAGGGCAGCAGCCTGCAATTGAAAAATGAAGCTAAAAACTAATCTTTAACCAATCATCATTCTTGACTTGGCTATACAAAGGAAATCAACCTTGTTAATAGTTGGAGAAAATCAAAGGTTTCATTATTGCCAAGTGGATAAAAAAAACTGGTAAAGTCTAATAGCTATACACTGAAACAGTTATGCAGTTGTGACAAAATATATTGATGATGTTTGGTTTAACTTGATAGTTTTCCATTAAGCGAGATCATTTACAAGGGTGGATCAATAAGTCTGTAGCCTGATGTCGTTATTAGCTGAATTTTGATCTGAAATTTTCACCATTGAATTAAGTGCATCAACATGGAAGGAGATTGTGTAGAACAAACACTTTATCATTAGGCTGCAGACTTATTGATGTACCTATGTTAAAAGAATAATTATGGAGAAATGATACATGCAAACTCAGAACACCCTATTTCTATCATCTGGTAATAAAGGAATGGTGTTAAAATCAAATAATTTACTATTATTATCTGAAAAACTACATTTCAGGAGCTAAATGTGCTAAGTTGAAAACAAATTATCAAACATACTCCTGTAGCTTTACACTCTTCTTTTTCACTAAAGGAAAAAAGAAACATACTGAAAGCTAATAAAGAGTACAAAGATCAATGCTTGAAAACAAGAAGACCAAACTGATGATGTCCTGAATGCAAAGATGACGAGGCCTGCGATTGAAAAGTCAACTGATGCCAACATCTCATTATATAAAAAAAGCTATTTTCTATAGTTTTGAGAAGGGTCATTAATATTCAAATGGTTCTCCGGACGATTCAACTCCTTGTTATAGAATTGATCGGCCGAAACAGCGTGTTTACAACACAAATAACAAGGAGTTCAATTGTCCAAACAACCATTGAATAAAAAAAGCTGTTGTCACTTTTTGTTGGCTGGTTTATCACACAGATTTTTAAAATTACAAAACCCTGCCGTGATTTCGAATGTCCGCCCTGAAGGTAGGCAACCATATCCGTTACCAAGCTTATGCTGCTTGAATATTTGGTAAAATTGAGTTACAAGTTAGCAACCGAACCAGGCAAGCAGCAGGCAAAACTGAAACGACTGCTGCTGATAACAGCTTTACTAGCTTGCCAGCCACGGTTTTGTTTACATCCAGTACGGAGTACTGCACAAAGCCAAATAAAGGGAAATGCGAATTGAAAGAGTGTTGCACCAATCCATACATAACATGAATAATCCTGTCATTTTTGATGGGTACTCTGCTAGTCAACAAATAAATCACATTGAAAAATCAGTGACAGACAACAGTTTGAAATTTGTAAACAAATCTAAATTTCTATCCACAGCCTTAGGTATTTGCAAATATCTGCTTTCAAGTATCCTCCTGCATTCAGTTCAATACTTTATTACAAAGGAGCTTTTCTTTTGCCTACTGATGAAAAAAAGGTTGATTTATTCATAATCAAACTCACTAGCCTTAAGTAAAATAACTTTTTTGTCTGAATTTCTGAGATGAGTAATTATCATTATACACTGACTTACTTGGACTAGTGTCCTCATCGTGGCTGTTATAGTCACTACATTTCAGCCATACACCTGAATAAGGAGGGTACAACAGCCTAAACGTTGTGACTATAAGAACCAAGATGAGTACACTAGTCCGAGTAAGTCATTATATAATAAAATAGAAGTTTCTTATAATCAGTCTGCCGACAAAAAAAAAATTATTTTAAATTTTGATAATCAAAATGAAAATAAGCAAAAGGACCAAAAAACCTCAAATCTCTCTGGGGATTGAAAACAAACAAAGATAGTTACAAGTTAACTTTGTAAATATAATTATTGATTAAGAATCACAATCAATACACAGCAGGAAAGTAATTGAGTCGAATTACCTCCTGGGTGAGTTCTATTAATTTTTTACGCAGGTCTGTGGTGTCTTCCCCACTTTTCTGCTTAGAAATCAATTCCAATTCTGTGTCCAAGATCTCCTTTTGGGTTTTCTGACTATTAGCAGTAGGAGGTGTGGTAGTAACGGCAGCAGCAGTAACAGCCTAGCACATGACAAAGAAAAAACTCAAACTGAATAAAAAAAAAAAACATGGGCATTTTTTTTTATAAAAGTCCTACTTTATTTTCATAATGGCTACAGGATGAGATGTTTGATCGTGAAGCCTGCACGTTAAGCCTTCATCTTTACGGATATTCAAACTGTATCGATTTTCTTTAAGAGACAAAATCCTTTTCTTTGCAAATAAAGATGCACTGATATGTTTATGCTGAATTTGATTCAATTACAATTCTACAATAAATATTGCTTTAATATCTTTCTTAATTTAACCTGTTCGCTGTCACAGATGAGATAACCCGTCTTAGCAAGTAGTCAGTCCAATGCCACAGGGGAGATAATTTGTCTCATGATAGTCTGGAGCCCTGTTTAACACACTAACGTTTTTCACCACCGTCCCAAAGGAAATGTAAACTGTCCCGAAAACCAATTTAAAAAAAAAAATAAATAAATATATATAAATATCTTCCCTGGCACACCTCTGGGATGGAAGTGATTCAAAAAAACATAAAATCACTTCCGTCCCAAGAAAGCTATCTGTTTGTCCCCAGGACAACGTTAATTTCAAGCCCTGGTGTTAAATTATGTTCACAAAATGCAAAACGGTGAGAGAGTAGATAATAATGTACTGAATGTAAAGTGGCCTCATATGTAGGTTCATGTTTCCAGATATTTCACACTGGCTTAAATTATCAAAATATTTTACATTAGATATTCTACTGTGCATGTAAGTTGATTTGTATGAAGATAAAACCCGTTTTAAACAAAAATGAAGACTTTCTATTTTCATCAAATTTTTACGAGAAAAACCCGGCACAGGAGTTACGTTAACAAAATAGACTTGGCAGCAAACAGGTTAAAGACCTTTATAATTATTTAGTTGAGCAGATACAAAAACAGGATTCTTAAAAAAGGAAAAAAAAACACTTACTGGAGGTTTAGGTTTGGGCAACTCAGAAGACTTCTTTGGATAAATTTCCTCTTGAAGTTTCTTTATCGCGGTAGTAAGATTGTCAATTTGCTGAAATTAAAAATTTTAATTAGAAATCTGAACTTGTCAATGTTTTTCTCCACCTCAAACAATAGAAGTTTTGGAAATTTATTACAATCAGGAATTAATATTTACTAACTTGAGGGTTTAGATTTCTGGAAATACTCTTGCTAGTTAGTCAAGAGATCAAGATTGAGTATTAAGTTATAAGTCAATAATCTTTTTTAATATGAGCAATTAATTGCTTCAAAAGAACAGGGGATTGATTAATTCATTTGTTTGGCGGCATATCAACCTTTGATGGTCACTTAATGCTGAAATGAGTTTAAAATTCCAGAAGTCAGGTGTTTTAATAGTCTTGGGACTTTGGTGAAAGAACAGGTGACCCC
>VCCN01000055.1:238485-249157 GCA_006491835.1 Architeuthis dux
GTAATTGGCCACTGCTGTCTAATTCTTAATCATTAGGAACAGGTTTGGGCCTCCTTTCAGGTTTATTATTGGTATCCATATTTCCAGACCTAAACCTATTGAACCAATGCTGAACAGTTTGCACTGTAGTAGTGTTCTTTCCAAATGCTTTATCAGCAGCATGTCCTTGAAATCATACTTGAAAATTAGTCTAACTTCTTTCGTAGACACCATTGCTGTTAAGGGCTCGAGAATCCCGCAAAATAACGAATTATATCTCTATTTATATTAAATCTGCCAAAAAATGCAATTACTTTAGTAAATCTTTCACTTTTAGCATTATTCTCTATGATGGAAAATGGCATTTCTTTGTAAGAACCTTATATACATATATACATTTTCTTTTTTTAAAGGTTGCCTAGCAATTGGCGTTGGGGACAACACAATCCGAATTTGGAACAGAAACAAAGGTTCTGCTAATTTCTCTCTGCATCAGATTTGGCAACGGATCAAATCAAAGATAACTGCTGTGAGTTCATGCCTCCCACTTTTTTCTATTTATTTTTTAATGTTCTTTTATGTTTTCTCCAAAGGCTGTCAAATTATTTAATTCTTAAAATCATGAACCACATCATACTGCATTCATAACTTGTAATTTAAAATTTTTTTATTTTTTAAAAAAATTCATGTGCAAATCTTGTAGATTTTAAAATTTTACAGAAAATCACCTATTTATCGGATATTGATAAAGTTTCCATTCAAAATTTCTGGAAATTTTTTTTTCCTTGTGATGAACAAAAAATCATTTGATTTTTATTCTACTTAATTATTACTAAATTAATTACTATTAAAAAAAACGGTGCCAGCCGGGGAATTGGCACTGAAGTATTATTTAGGAATTTTTAAAAACTGAAAAATAAAGTAAAATATTACTCTCCTTGGCAAGTTATTATCTTCATTTGCTAACCTCTATTTTATGGCTATTTTCTGTAAAAAGAAAAAAAATATTGAGTCAAATTTTATTATCACAAATTATTAATTAAAAATTTCCATTATATAAAATAAGTGTGACAAGTTAATTAATTTAAATTAGATTGTGCTAAATCATGAATGTATGATAGATTTTGTTTATTATTTAAAATAAGTGCACTGCAGAGAGAGTGCAGATCTACTTCCAGAGACAATACGAACAGACAAGAACGTTAAATAAATGTTCATTTAAGTTCAGCAATTTTGTGTCTCATTTGTTATTATCAAATTGTTCCCTTCGTGTGTCCTTGTGGTATGCCCGGATATCTGGGATAAGTTGCACAGGATATCTTGGCCAGCTGGTTAGGAGGCGATCACCATTAGCATGCTCGGGATTCGTCCTGAGAAGCTTTTGACCACTGACCAGCTTATTCCAGTTCTTGTGGCATTTGTCTCAGTGACAGGGATTTGGGATTCTCCCCCCTCAAGTTTCTAGTCACGGGGACATGGGACCCCTCCTCCCCCTACTGAATTTGGCACTAAATGACCCACCAAGGGTTGATGTGCCGTTAAACAAAACAAACACACAATCAATCAATCAAATTGTTGTATTTTTTCAGATGCAAAAAAAACAATGCATATTGGCCTTGTATATCGGTCATCCACCGCCCTGCTCTCTAAATATTGGTATTGGCCGAAACCCATATCAGTCCGCCACTAATACCAACCAGCTCTCTTCAGTCTTGCAATGCAAGCCATATAGATTCCATTCATAGTCACCTGCATAACACAGGTGATTCTAATTTATATACAAATGAGTTCAGTTGGCTGGAAAAATCTTGGAATGTTAATGACTCTTCTAAAAACAAGTCTGGTTAGTCACTCAATAGAAACCATCACAATGTTTTTTGGCAGCATGCTGTGTTGGGGGTGATCAATTAAAATCTTTTTGGGAAAAGTGGTAATCAATGAATAAGTTACTTCTCTAGCCTTTTGTTGGGCAGTGATCACTAAAAAACATCTGAATTTTCAAAAAGAAAGCCTGAAACCTGCCAGACACAAACTAAGGGAGTAAATATTGAAATTTTCAGTCCTCTAGCTCCATTGGTGCGGCCTGTACATTTGATAGATACATAGTTAGCCAGACCAGCTTAAAAACTGAAGAAACTTATGTTGACAGTCTTGGGGGACAGTTTCTAATTATAGACACTCGGGTTGTTTTGTCTTCTAATTATACACACAGTTTTATGTTCTAGAACTGTTAACATAAACAGCATGGCTTGGAAATTTGCCGATGAAAGATGAACTTTTCAAAATTAATAATGAAGACTAGCTGGACCCGTGGAAATTACACGGGTGTTGACAACTAAGATTATCTATTATCTCATGCCTGTATCTTCTCATTCTCTCCCTTATCCTGTCCAATCTTCATTGCCAGATTTGATCTATATTTTATACAAACATGGATTATTTTCATATGTGAAAATATTCCTACCTCCTCAGTAAACTACCTTTCTCTTTTGCCCTCTCCCTTCCTATCCTCTTAAACTACGTAATCTTCTTTTCTCCCCTCACCACCCTCTCAGACACTACCTAACTCTCCTAATATAAATTTGACTTGAAAAGGAAATGGTGCTTGCTGCACTACTACTACTCGTGAAAGTGCTCTTTGACACAAAAAGGTTGGGAACCCCCTGGTATTGATGCTGCATCTAAGAAATTCCAAAAAGACTTTCATTTTGTATATTTAATCAAAATGAATGTTATTTTTCAAAAAGTGTTTAATAAACATTTTTGTTCCTTTCTTCTCCAGGTTCAATGGCATCCTGTCATGGAAGGGTTACTGGCTTATGGCACAGATGATGGTCATGTAGGAACAGTTGAAGCAAATACTCACAAGTAAGTCACTTTTTCTCTTTCTCTTTCTCTCTCGAGGTGAAACTTAGCACTCTGCCAAGTAAGAAGGGTGACGTCACAATAGTAGTGAGAGTACCCAACAAAATTGATGCTGTTTTTGTTGAAGAGATTCTTGGAATGCCAATACTGATTTGTCTAACTTGTCACCAAAGATTTCTTTGTCTTTTAACAAAAGAGAAATAAATAATTCTAATTTCTATCCAACGGTTAAAGAAAACTATTCAAATAAAACAATTTCCATGTTTTGAAGAACCAAGATTGTGATGAATAAATTTATCTCATTAGACATTTATATATTTATAGAAGAATTACAAAACATGTTAACTGATCTAAATAGGGAAAGTAAAAAAAGATGAACAAGACAAAGATGAAAGTAATGTTCAATGATAGTCCCCCAAAAGACCATAAAGATAGGAGAGACTTTAGAAGAGGTTGATGAATACATCTACCTAGGACAGGTAATAAAGTTAGAGAAAGACCACAACTGCAAAATAAAGCGACACATTACGATAGGTTGGAAAGCATTTGGTATGAACAGACATTTTGAAGAGCACTTTGCCAATATACTTAAAATGTAAAGTATACAACGGTTGCATAATACCAGCCATGACATACGGATGCAAAACAGGGAAATTAACAAAACGAGCTTAAAACCAACTTAGAATAACACAGAGAGCCATGGAAATAGCAATGCTAGGGATAACTCTAAGAGATAGAAAAAAGATCAACATGGATCAGAGAGAAGACCAGAGTGAAAGATATTCTACAAATAATTAAGCAGCAAAAATGAAAATCTATATGTGAAACCAGCAGTACCGCTTGTAATGAACCATTAAAATTCATTCCCACAAACATGAATGTTGCTGGACACAAACTAAGCGACCAATTTAGCAGAAACTTACATTGCAAATTGATGCAGCAAAAATGGAGATGGGCTGGTCACCTAGCAAGAAGAGATAGGTAAAAGACCAACAGATTGGTGCCCATGGGACGGTAAACGCAGTAGGAAAAGACCAGACACAAGATAGAGGAACGAGATAGAAAAGTTTGCCAGTAAGACGTGGCAGAGGTTAGCACATGGAAGGAGGTGGGAAAGGGCTTTGTCCAGCAGTGGACCTATAATGGTTGATGATGATGAGACATGAAAAAGCCGGAATTAGCAGATCACTTCACCTAGACGTCTTTCCTTTTCACAACATGTAGTGCAAACGTCATTGTCTGTGAAAGCTGGGAAAATCTTGTTTGCTTTATTTTTGGTTACACATATGTCCTAGTAGACTTCTAAAAGAGGTCTACAGACATATATATCCCAATAGTCATAGAAACCTCAGGATATATGTCCCAGGAGTCTCGAAAGTGTTTAAGAAAAATAATTTTCACTGGTAAAGAAATGAAACCTGGCTGTATTCTAAATAAGGTTTTAGCACTCATTAAATGTTTCACATTTTAGATTGAGTTTAGACGAGGTACCCTGAAAATTGTTAAAGTGAAAAGGGACACATTTTGTCTTGACTCTTGTGATGTCACTGAAATGTTAGCAGTGTTACCAAGATAAACAAATTCCTGTCTCTGAAATGTTCGAAGTTACTTACATTCGATAAAAAATAGGTTGTTTTTTAAAAATCTTTTCTAAATTAACAAATTTTCGAAGTTTCTAAGATACTTTCTCCTGGAAAAATAAAAAGTTATTTTGTGCTTTCAATCTAACTATTCTTCGTAAAACTAGGTTCTGGCTTTTATAGCGATTTATTAGAGTTTAAATTTTAGTCATTCAGTAACTGTCATCTTAGTGTAATTAAAAAATAGAAAAAGGTTTTTTTTTTTTTTTTCTTTTTTTTTTTCTTTTTTTTTAACTAACAGATTTTCAAAGTTTCTAAGATAGTTGCATTGACTCTTATTTTTCTGGGAGAAGTATGTTAGTAACTTCGAAAATTTGTTAGTTTAAAAAAAAACAAAAATACAACCTATTTTTTATTGAATGTAAGTAGCTTCGAACATTTCAGAGACAGGAATTTGTTTATCTTGGTAACACTGATGATTCAGTGATGTCACCGGGTCGAGGCAAAAGGTGTCCCTTTTTGATTCAACAATTTTCAGGGTGCCTAATCTAAACTTGATCCAAAGTTTTTAACAAGTATTATTTTTCTTTTGTTCATAAAAACACTGTAATTTGATGACTTTTGCAGACCGCCTGTTTTGTGTTGGAGTTTCCATCCCAGAACTGTGTACACAATAGAATGGGGCAAACCCACTTACACAAAAGGTGAGACTATTTTATTTTCTTAAAAATTTGGTCAAATACTATCTTGACCTTTTTATCTGATGATTTATTCCCCGAACAAATTTTACTCTAGAGTCTCATGGAGCGATGCCTTATGAGGTCTGAGGTTCAATCACTTTATTTGAAGAGTTCTTGTTCAGTTAATTCATATTAACTTGAATTTTTGTTAGATGAAGCATTGTCAACCATTATTAATTTTTGACTAGTATTTCTTTCATCTTCATTTTAGTTGCTTTATTCACACTAGTAGTATTAGAAGTAGTAATATTATCTTGATTTCATTTCTTATTAAATGAAACAGTGTCAACCATTATTAGTTTTTGACTAGTATTTCTTTCATCTTCATTTTAGTTGATTTTCATCACAACTACTCAAACTCTGTCTACGGCAGTGAGTAAAAAAAATTTAAAAAAAAAAAAAAATCAAAGATGACGCTTTGCTTGCTGATTGGTTAGTTGTATTTTGGTTAAAACGCCTTTGCTTTTAACCGTGTTAATAGCGATAGGTAAGAACATAGACACGTACGTTTATATTGCCGGCTGATGACCGCCTTTAGCTACTCAGAACGAGGCCTTGGATAGTCACTTCTGGTATCAGTGCAAGCTTTGTCTAACAACTTACGGCTACGGTCGGTCGAGTTGCTTCCCTTTATTTATATTCAAACGAACAGTAAACATGGACATAAAACATGAACATTACAGTGCTGAGTGATCAGAAGGAAAGAGTTTAAATGGTTCGATTTGATCTTCTGTCAGCTGTAAAAGCTCTCGTAGCTCAAGGGATAGAGCAGGCAAAAAGGATGAGTTGGAGTCTCACTAAGTGCTTATTCTTTGTTTCTGATTTGTCTGTATAATTGCAATGTAAAGCAACAAAAATTAAGCTGGTTGAAAAAATGTCATTATTTGATTTTGTAGATGAATTGGGATTTTACAAGTATAAAAATGGGTTAGGGTTAGAAATTCAGAGTAGGGATAAATTTATATCCGACAGAATATGATAATTATAAAGAGTTTTAATTGGGAACCTATATTTGCTTGTTTGACCCGATTGTGAAACGAGCGGCCTAAATCGTGTGAATAAAGAAACGAGCGCTGTGCAGGGATCGAACCTGTGTCCATCTTGGAAGCTGCTTTATACACAGGCGCTGCTTTACCACTTGAGCTAACACCTTTTCATGGAAGGCAGGAGCTCTGAAATGTACACATCACTCGTCTGTCTATTTCACAATCGTTCTTTTTTTTTTTGCACAAATATATATGTGGTTCCGACTGGTGCCGACAGTATGAAATTTAGAGAATGGATAAATTTATAGAGATGAGCAATGTGTTCTTTTCAGAGCTCCTGCCTTCCATGAGAGTGCCATTAGCTCAAGTGGTAAAACAGAGCCTGCATATAAGGCAGCTTTCAAGGTGGACGCAGGTTCAATCCCCTTCTGACGCTTGTTTATTTATTTACAAGATTTAGGCCACTCATTTCGCAATCGGTTCAAACCGGTGCCAAGCTAATATAGGTTGCCAATTAAAAGGTCTTTATAATTATCATATACATATATGTATGAAAGAACAAAAAGAATAACGCATTATTGTAAGACAAATTATTTTGTCCGTGGCAGCTAAGAGGTTAATTTGAGATAAAGGGCTCGGTTTTCAAACCAGAATAAAGCAGTCTCAACTATGGGATTGTCTTCTTTTTATCTTACATTTATGCTATGTTTTAGGGTGTCCGCTCAATTGAAACATTGCCTGCCACAAACGAAATAAATATTCTTATAGCTGCCAATTCAAAAAGTTATCAAATATTCTTAAGTCATTTATAGTCTTAACTAGACAGAATGTGGCACCAGCATTTCTCTGCGATAGGCCTCCCCCCCCAGGCTCAACACTTTTGTGCCAAGCATTGTAGGGATCAAACTTGTGACTCTTTCTCCCTTCTTGACTGCAAGGAAAAGCCAATATTATTTGTTGTCTTCGGATGTATCAATAAAAATAAAATTTCTATCTCCTTTCAGATTCGGAAACTGAGAATCTTCCTCTATATTCTTTGTACAGTCAAGGAGATGGCGTAATTCTTCAACACAATCTCAATGAAAGGGAGAAACCAGCCGGCAACATTAATTCCATTATCTTAGACACAAATGGAAAGGTAACAGCATTGAAAATCTTTCAAACAAAACGTCTTGATTTGATAGCAGCTTAGAAAACATTTTCAAGTACTTTTTCTTAATAAAAATTAATCCCTATACAAACTGATTGAGACTTACGTGGTCTGTCCAGAAATTATCCAGTCATTTCAAATTAACAAAAAAAATAGCCTACCTAGGGCACCTTAGTCCACTTCAAAGTACTCACCTTGGGACCTCACGCACTTATCAAAGCGTTCCTTCCACTTTTCAAAACAATCTGCAAATTCTTTTCAGGATGCCTCGTCACATTCTCCTTGATCTCATCCAGTCTGAAATCTCTTTGGGGGGAAAAGTGTCTGTTCATGCATGCTTAATAAGGTCCCCTCTAATTGGTTGCCAAGTTGCATCAAGGATGCGCTACTGGTACTTGAGATATTCAAGATGGCTGGATACTTTACTTACAAACCTCAGTTCTCCAGCTAGAAAAACTATTTTAAAGATTTTTTTTTCTTTTTTTTAAAAACTTTCCCACCTTTGATTGTATATTAACTTAAAACTTTTCAGAAAGAATATGGAGCTTTTCCAAATCGGACAGACATCAGATGGAAACCAGATTTTTCTTTGGTGGCCATTGGCAATGATGATGGGTAAGTGAAACTCAGTAACAATAAGTTTTCAGTCTGTTCAAGGTTATAACTTATTAGGCATGGACCTTATCAGACACACTGTTGTAAATCATTATTTCCAAGAGTCATTAAATAATCTTATCATATAAGTTTGGTTGGTTGTCTGTTGTGGTCTCTAGCTGACATATCCTACAATTCATAATGGATTGGTCCACATGAAATACGTTGATATAGCTAGTAAAAGAATTAAAGGGTGGATAATAAAGAGATATGGTGTTTCCAAAGCAACAAAGAATACTGATCAAGGTCTATAGACAAACTGTCAAAGGAATGCAGAACGCTGCAAAGAGACTGTCTTTCTCCTTCACCTTCTTTCGGCTTCTTTAGATGTAACCTACAGTGAGGAAGCAGTTGGAAGGGGGAAGCAGTTTCTAGATACTTGAAGATGTTTCTGGCCAAAAACTCTTAAAAATGGCCAAATGCAAATACTCTCAGCACACCAAAAAGTCAAAATGGCTTAAAATTTAAATATGGCCAAACCAAAAAGTTCATGGCCTAATGCTTTTTAAAAAGGCCAGATTTGTCAAATTTCTTTTTGTAATGAAATAAGTCATATTTTAAATAAAATAAGTTTCTTTCCATGACCTTTTTTCCATACCAAACAATCAGTGGTGACTTTTCTTAGATGACATTTTGTCTTAAGACTTTATATCCGATCACCCTATAAAACAGCTTGAGTTGAGACTTTAAAAAAACTGAAAATTAGGATACTTGAATTAATAAAAAAATTACCTAATAAAATCGTTTTTGGCTCCTTATTGTCATTTTTGGCGGGTATATGCCTGTTCTATAATAACTCACAAAAAAAGAAGCATTTGGTTCTCTGGATTTTATTAAATGAGTTATAAATATGAACATTAATGAATTTGAAAGATTTGTTTTTCTTGGTGTACAGTGGATTACTTTCTACACAAAAATCTCTGATCACAATTTTGCTATTTTGATTCTATAATTAAGTTGTTACATATGAAATGTTGTTTGTAAGAGGGATGATATAAACAACAAAAAACTGAATATGTAATCAAAATATGACCCATTTGAAGCAATAACCATTTCCCAACGATCATCTAATGATAATATGCCAACTCTATAAAATTCTTTAGGTTTAATGGTTAAGGGTTCAAAAATCTCCAAAAATAACAAATTATATTTCCATTTACATTGAATCTGCAAAAAGAAAATGCAATTACATTAGTAAATATTTCACTTTTAGCATTATTCTCTATGAACAAAGTTTTATTTGACAAAAAAGCATTTTCCCTTCTCATTGAAGGGAGTGTATGTACAAAGTTTCTATGAACGGTTAGGGCTGGGTGAAGTCCGGCTACATAGATACATATAAATCTGTGAACACATGAATAACCTAAACCTTTTGGTAGTGGTAATTAATAAAACTGTATTGTGTAAAAATAATGACATTTCATGTGTAACACCGCAATACATAATTTTTGTTGGAATATTTTTGTCTTTTACTTCAAATTAGAAAAACAAATCAATTGAAAAGAATTAAGTAAAATCGTAAATTATTGAAATATAATCTTTTGTCTTTCATTTTCTTTCCTTTCTGTCAGATCCGTAGAGGTTTTCTCAGCACCTCATTTGAAGTGTCTGTGTTCAATAAATCTGTTTGCTAAGATCATCAACTGCATCAGTTGGCATCCCCTTTACACAACTGGTTCCAACAAGATTTCCTCTTGTTCTAATTGGCTGGCTCTTGGTTCCAATGAATCTTATGTTCCAGTTGTTGATCTTTCTCTTCTCAGCAAAGGTAATTACTTTTGGATTTCTCTTTTGAACACAAATGGTGTTCTCTCTCTGAAAATGAGTCTTAATTTATCTTCAGACAAAAACAAGTGTCCATGTCTGTGGGTCTAAATTTCTTCAGAATGCCCCAACTAATATAACTATCTAACTATTCAAATGGTTCTTTGGATGATTGAACTTGTTTCGGCCAATCCATTCTTCAGCCTTCTTCAGGTGTAAACTTCAAGTGTGATGGGGTAAACAAGTTTTTATTTTTAAAGGGGGATAACCCTTATAACGCAGGGCCCGAGTATTTCTGTGTCTTTGTCTTGTTGGGTTTGGGTCTATTGAGAAGCAGAAGTCACATCGGGTTTTTCTTACAAATACTACCTGTTAAACCTAAAAATGGCCGTAGGGTACAATGGCCGAAAAATTGTGTTCAAAAGAGGAGTTGTGATGCGGACAACGGTCCAAAAACAATTATACATAATGATAATCTCTGATGTAAAAAATATATAATGATAATCTCAGATCTAAAAAAATACATAATGATAATCCCTGATCTAAAAAAAATACACAATGATAATCCCTGATCTAAAAAAAATACACAATGATAATCCCTGATCTAAAAAAATACACAATGATAATCCCTGATCTAAAAAAAAAAATACATAATGATAATCCCTGATCTAAAAAAAAATACATAATGATAATCCCTGATCTAAAAAATACATAATGATAATCCCTGATCTAAAAAATATAATCCCTCATCTAAAAAATTCGGACAGAAAAAATGAATGACAAACGCAGTTACTTCCCTTTAGACATAATCTCTCGTGTGAGACTTTGACGTTTTTATTCAATTAATTTTTTGACTCCACTTTCTTGTTCCCCTACCCCCTCAATGTTTCAGCCAGTTCATTTTCCAGCCTTCTTCAGTTGTTTTTTTTTGTTGTTTTTTTGGTCTTCATTTAA